>ONZK01000085.1:21858-37957 GCA_900322385.1 Pharnaceum exiguum | reverse complement strand
CCCCCCCCCCCCCCCCCTCCTCTCCCTTGCTACCTAATCGGAAGATAAAGCGGGGACAGAGGGAGTAGTCCCCCAGTAGATTCAAACCTCCAATAGTTTCTTACAGGGAAAGATGAGCCAAAAGTTCACCCAGTCTCTATCTTCAACAAATAACTACCAAGAGACCAATCTCCATTCTCCAACCTTATAACAATATTTGTTATAGACTGACTTATGAAGCAAAACATTGCAACAACTAATACGGCTGAAATATCACATACAACCTATAACAAAATATCACATATACTTCAACGCGAACGGATTTTTCTCTCCTACATCTCCCACTAAAAATGACCCTTGATTCAAGATGAAACCCAAGTACTATCACACAACATGAACAACTACTCCTCCTTCCCTCCATCCTAATTCCCAACTCTGTTATCGCACTCGAACAAAGCATCACAACCAAGTATTTCGATAACAAACTGACTAAAAAATCCCTCGACTCTCAACAGCATAATCGAAACATATCTAAGCCGGACGCAATCAGAAGGTAAAAGGCACAAATAAAGGTCGAAAATCGATCAATTCTTCAACAACTCGAATTACAAGTAAAGTAAGAACCAATCACACACACACAATATTCATACCTGCAACTGTTTGGCAATGAGCAAATAACACCTTCACCTTTAGGGTGAACTGCCATTCTGTATGGCAACTCGTTTCCTGTCCCCAGCCTTGCTACCTGACAATCACATTCACACATACATACATCATCCATTATCCTCTCCCCATACATACATAAAACCCAAAAGGGTATTTTTCTTCTTTCTTTCAACTCTCATAAAAACCCAAAATAAATTAAAAAAAAAATGAAAACTTTTCACTGATCTCCACAATTGAGTACCTAAATCGAAACGGGTATTCATAAAACTAAAATTCAGACAAAACCCAGAAACAAAAACACAAAAAGATTAAATCTTTATGATTATTTTCAACTGAAGTTGTTAGTACTGTAGTGCTTACAGGTTGGGAAGAGAGAGAGAGGGATGCAGTATCGAACTGAGAAACAAGGATGGCATTGGGAATTCCACTACGGCCTTCCCCACCACCACCGGCAAGTACCAGGTATTCATTGTTGTTGTCAGGAGATGATGATGATGATTCGGTTTTGTGGTAGTTTTTTACGTGGGTCCATGCGGCGCCGTAGAGTGGGACCCCGTACTTTTGGATGTTTTGTGGGGTCTTAGTATCGGCTGCTGTTGTCATTTTTGTTGTCTGAAAAAGAATTTATGCCGGTAAGGTTACGGTGGGAGAATTAATTAAGAAGAGAGAGTGAGGCTGAAGAAGAAGTGTTTTGGTTTTTTCGATGGATGTGTTAAGTTTTCTGAGATGCGATCTACAGTCAGCTACTGGTGTGGTGAATTGTGATGTGGTCGAATTGAATTGATTTCATTGGTTGAGTGACGTTACGTCGTTAGTTGTACATGGGCCTTTTGACTTCTTTTTTTTTTTTCAGTAACACGTTAGTCAATGGACTTGGTTTCTAGTAAGCCTATTTAAAAAGAAAATAAAATACCATTCTACAGTTGGTTGGAGTGGTAAGCAGTTTCATACCGAATTTTGGCGTATGTAGATACCTTCATTGTGAGATTCACCCACCACAATCAGGTGTGTGACCCGGGTCGATTTTAAACGTAGTTTAAAAAAAAGTATAAAAATTTATGTGAACCCGTCTCATGTATTAGACGGAATATTAATTTCAATCGGAAGATTTAGGTGATTATGGAGTATAGCAAAATGGTTATAAAAAACCTTCCAACACTTCTTATTTTGGTGAAGTTGTTGGAAGTGAGTACTTCAATACAGCAATGGGTCAATCTCGGAAACAACCTCTCTATTTACTTAAACAGGGGTATGATTGCGTACATCCCGACCCCGAGCACCCCCATCTAATGGGGATACACTCGATTGTTGTTGTTGTATTAATTTCAATCGGAAGTCATGACCATTGACTCTTGAAGAAGCCATGCTTTAGAGTTTAGACTTCGATTCGGTTCAATTCAACACATCTTTTAATACTTCTAAGATGTTATGCATTGTAGGCCTATTTTCACCTCAATTTAACTTCACTCGACTTGTAATGAGCAAGTTTTGACATTAGTAACAAAACTCATCGGGGTTAATAGATGTTTCGACTCTTTCCGGTAGGGATGCAATGTGACGAGTTTAAGTGTATATCACCCCGCCATCGCCCCGATAGAGGCATAGATGGAGGTGCATTTTGTGGGTGGTGGGATAAGGATGGTTTTGATTTCGAACCCACCATAGTCCATAGGTGATGGGGCGGGGATGGTGGAAGAAATATTTTAATGGGTCAGAGATAGTTAGACTATACCCTCCAATCCCCGCCGCATTACCATCCCTACTTACCGCCACGGCGCCACCGGTTTCAATGTCTCTCTTTAAAAATAAAATAAAAGACTCATTACTCAGATAGTGGAAAGGCCTTGGCTCATAAACCAGTTATTGGGCTGTAATACTTGAAAAATGAAAGTGAAAGGACATCAAAAGAAGCCCATCCCAGCCCAACATATCAAAGCACATGCCACTCACGTGACAATCTAGACCTTCCCTTATCTATCTTCGATTTTCTCCCATTATCCTTGGCTCTCTCATCTTTCTCTTCAAACTTCCCTCACTCTCTGCTCAAAGTTCCACTTTGTAGCGCAGGTAACATCTTGACTTCTCACTTCATTCCTCTCTACTCCTTTCTCTCTCCATTTTGTTCTTTTGTATGTACTATGCTTCCCAAAGTTCGTGTCTTTAACTACTTATCTTGCTTATACTGTAAATTTTATGTACCCTTTACTGAACTTTACTATCCCATGCTAATGCCTTACAAATAATATAATATAAATCATATGGGCTTGTTTGGAATGTGAAATTATCATCTGGGTCTCGTGAAAAAGCCTCTCATTGTGTTCTTACTGTGAGCTGTTTGTTGTGCCAAATGTGAGGACCATTTTACTTACAAGAATGAACCTTTTTAGCCTTTTTTCTTGTTGTCTTTGGTGGGTTTGTTTCAGGGGCAATTTGGACTTTGTCTAACTACTTTGATATGGTTTTATGGATGTAATTATGCTAATTGATTGCCTTTGCTTCTTCACTATGTGGGAAAGTGTTTTATCTGGTTTTATTTTAGTGTTTCCTGAATAATTGTTCTTCTTAAAATGTGGGTTATGTGTTGAATTTTTATGTTTTAAGTATACAATGTATTAGTATCCAACAAGTCTTTGGTACACCAGGTGTAAACTTACAACGGGTGAAATTTTGACTAATAATACGGAACTGAGTAATGACATGTAAGTTGACTAATAGGATGTGTTATAATTTGTTAACAAAAAAGCACCTGGTGGGTGTAGCTACGAATTGGAGATTAGTCATCATGTTTCCATGTGGGCATCATTTTGAATAATATGCACAATATGGTATATATTGATGGTTATCTAAGCTTAATTTTATCAATTTTTGTGTATAACATTGTCTGTTTGGCAGTGCAATGGCGGCGGTTTCGCTGACTTTATCCATGAAAAGTAGCATATGTAGTTATTCTACCAGCAATGCGCACTTACAGTCTGTGACATTTATTGGTTCCGCGACTCAGTTCGGTAATGTAAAGCCTACTGGTCTTAGGCTAACACAGAAAGGGAGATCAGTGGGGGATTTTCGATTAAAGGCAAGCTATGAGGCTGGGGTTGGGGTTTTGGGCACAAAGTTAGGGATGATGACTTACTTTGGAGAGGGTGGGATTGTGGTTCCCGTGACTGTGATAGGGTTTAAGGAAGGGAATATTGTGACCCAAGTGAAGACTGAGGCGACTGACGGGTATAATGCCGTGCAAGTTGGTTATGAGAGGCTTAGGGATATCAAGCTCAATAAGCCTAGGAAGGGGCACTTGGACAAGTCTGGGATCATTCCTCTGCGCCATCTTCAGGAATTTCGACTTGTTTCTGTTGATGGGTTTACCCCCAACCAGAAAATTACGTTCGAGGAACTCTTTAAGGAGGGTGACGTGGTGGATATATCTGCCAAAAGCATTGGAAAAGGGTTTCAAGGTCTCTTTCTTTACCACTCTCTGAACTTACTTGTATTGTATTGTTCATCTTTTGTGTGCCTTTTTATCGAGTCAATATCATTGCACCTTTTAATCTTAATGCTGAATTTGAACTTCTATAACAGTTCAGCTGCTTTTTATCTATTCATTTAGTAGTCGGTGAAGCCTGCAGCTGGTTGGCAAATGCACCCGTGCGGCAGCTTATTTTCTTTCTTGTGATGGAAAGGTTTTAAATTTAGTCGAATATCTCTTTGTTAGGAGTGAATCTACTTCTCAACACACTGTTGAGTTAATTTGAGTGCGAGATATGTCATGGTGGAATTTGAGTTTTCATATTCTCGATCTCACACATCTTAAACTATATATTCGGCCAAATTCGGTGAATCAAAAGTGCTACCTCCTTTCTTTTTTTACGAGTAGACTTAGTTCTGATATACGAGTGCTTCCTAGGGTATTAAGATGGCAGTTAATCCTTGCTTGTGTTTAGTCGAGAATTGTGTGGAGTCTTTTCCTTCACCTTCCTTGGTGAAGTTGCAGGTTTTCTTTTCATCTACTCCATCACAAAGTTTGTGTTAGGTTGATATTAGGCCTACAAGGAATGTTTTCAGAAGAATATTAGTCCATGTTTCCATCTCCGGAAATACCACTCTAGCACGCTTTCTCATTCAACCTTCCCTCAATCTGCAGCTCTGTTTTGCAGCAAACTTTTTTTCTTACACCCACTTTAATGGACTTTAGAGCAGTCAGAGACTATTTACTTTCAGTTCTCCATATGGTCTTCACGAGTCCAACTTCTGAGTCGAAGTTCTGATGACATTATAGATAGGTTGCGACTAAAAAAAAGCAACAATGGTCATAGCATGTGTAGTCATGGAGTTGTGTATACTGGTGTTGGAAGGACTGGGTTCTTGTATTTCGATGACTTAGTATTGCATAATACACAGGTGGAATAAAACGACACAACTTCAAGAGAGGTCCCATGACTCACGGGTCGAAAAGTCACAGAGCATTGGGATCCATCGGAGCAGGTACAACTCCAGGTCGTGTATACAAAGGGAAGAAAATGCCTGGGAGGATGGGTGGAGTAAAAGTTAAGGTTCAGAAACTGAAGATCGTGAAGATCGACCCTGAACTTAAGGTTGTGATGATCAAGGGCGCTGTCCCTGGAAAGCCTGGGAACCTCTTGAGGATAACTCCAGCAAAGATTGTTGGGTATAACATCCCCAAGAACTAGACCTTTTATGAACATTTTATTTGTAGATTTTTGTTGGCTCTCACTGCTGGAACCCGAAAAACATGTTGTATTTTGTCATGTATATCTCACATCTCTTACCCCTGTTTCATTTCCTTGAGTGTACTCTCGTTTGTTCTCTGTCATTTAAATTTTTGTTTTGGTGCTACGAACTGGAAGCTTATTGTTAGCTAACATGAATAGAGTACCATCAGATTACTTCATGTCTTCATAGTTTCTACTTACTATTTTGCAGCTACTATAGCTCTGGGATTCAAGGAAAGCGTATGATATCTTTCTTTTTGTTTATGTGACGATTTTACCTATATTCTTCGATGATCACTGAGCAGTATTGAGTATATAAATAGACAGCAGGCCGCCTGCAACACGTGTACTCTAGGGCTTTAGGCAGATGGACAAAAAGAGAGAAGAAAAGAGAGAAAAACCCGAAACGATAATCTCCAATTCTCCATTGACTGGGAAAACCACTTAGATAATGGTTTGCAAGTTTTTGTAAGGCTTTAATAGACAATAATGTCCTGGAAATGGCATAACAAAATTACTCTGCTTGCTTCTAGCTAGTTCACAAGAAGTAAAAATACTATGAAAAATGAGGGAGTGAAAACTAGTGACTAGTAAGTTGCTAGTCGAAATTAAACCAATATTTCTCTTGATTTTAAACGAAACTATGGAAATTGGTATTGTTGTGCATGGAAATTATCAACTTGTTGAGGAAGCCTAAAGAATCCACCAACTTTAGCCTCAATAGTTTTGAGGTCCAGATGTGGAGAGACATGACCACCATCAGCACCCATGGTAAAAAATGATGAATCATTCGTCTCCATTAGCAGCATAGCATGGTTGGATATAATTTTCTTAAGATCTTGCATTGATGCACTTAGCACCTCTAGCTCATCCAACCCTAGCTTGTTGATAGGAGCCTCCCACCACCATTGGTTATGGTTACACAATCGCAGGTTAGTGAGCACCTCTCCCCTACTCTTCTCGGTCTCAAGAAGATCGAGCATTTGTGTCAACTGAGCGTTTAGCTCGCGGATATTAGAACATTTTTGAATGCCCTTCTGTTTGTTACTATCACTCTCGACTTGAGGGTGAGAGTTTCGACTAAGAAACCGATCAACTATGGCGTCGACATCCGGCTGTCCAAAAGAGAAGATCTTTTGTCCAGGGGAAAAGACAATTATAGTAGCTTCTACACCACAGAGAGTGCAAATTTCACTTGCCTTCTTGAAGAGGCCTAAACGTCGTTTGGAGAAGGTGACTTGACGATGGTTGGGGTTCTTGATTTTAGCCATTTTGATCTTTTGGCGACCCTTAACCTCCTTGGTTGACATGGATAAATGATGATCAGATTTCACGTACACCTATAGGATTTGTCAGTGAGAGGAGTTGACAATTGATTGTGTTTTGGTTAGTGCTATTGTGTGCCAATAGGTCAAGGTGAAGATGGTATTTAAAGGGAATTGTGGATTGTATATGGCCGTCGTACGTACGAGCAAATAGCAAATGGTACGTAATGCATGATATGATGAATGGTTTTGGTGAGAGTAATTTCATTACTTCTTTACCAATTATTGCAGATTTAGGAGTTAACAAATCTTATCTATTTAATATTTTCTCATTATGGAGATTTAATTAAATTTACTCTTTGTTGGCAGATTATTCTCATCAAATTCACACTAATCAGTATATTAAGACGCTTAACACACCTGCCAGAAAATAAGATGCCTGAGAGTAAGTGAGCAACAATACAATAGCCTACAGCCGGAAGGGGATAACATTGGACGTTTTCATTTTGATGAAAAGGTCAATTAAATTTGCGAAGGGAATGTATTAAATCTCGATGTTAGAGGACATAAACAATGCTTAGGATACCTTTTTTAAGTTTCACCGTTATTTTTCTGTGTCAATCCATCAATAACAACATTAAGTGTACTGTCAATGAAAAACATCATCATGACACTACAAAACTTGTTTCATTTTGCCTACTCTGCACCATAAGATGCTCTCTTCTAGATCATCTGTTTTGCAATATCTCCTTTCTATAAGAGGTCTTCTCCAAGTATAACTAGATATTTGTGAGTGGCTATCACGGTACGAAATGCATAGATATCTTAATACGAGTACAATAATACTATCACACTAAAGGAAACATGATAGGAGACAAAGTATGTTTTTTACTCTTAATAATCGTTGTAAACTAGACCGTGTGAAGTTCAGGAATTAAGATGGAATGTATGTGCACTAGACATTTGTATAAGTACCTTGAATTGGTTAGTCAAATGTATCTAATATATATTATTCTTTTAAGAAATGTTGCTGCTTAAGCTGATCAATAGAGGTACACTAAGGGGGTATCAACGGTTTCATGGGAAACAATTTGCAAATCCAAATTATATGGTGGACTAGGTTTGCGCTCAATAAAGGCAGTTAATAAGGCTTTTTTGTGCAAAGTAATTTGGAAATTGATTTTTAATGATGACAGTTTATGGGTCAACTTTATGAAGAGTAAATATCTAAGAAACAAGTCCTTTCTTAATTATAAGGCTAAATCGACTGACTCTTGGGCTTGGAAGAGTTTACTCAAGAATCGTGATCTTTTTAAGAAAGGTCTTCAATGGAAAATAGGAAATGGATCACGTATTAAATTATGGAGTAACCTGATGGATGTACCAGAACCGGATACGCTTGTCGCTGATTTCATCTGCTCATCGAAAGTATGGGACAGAGGAAAACTTTCCACATTATTGCCGGCAGCAATTGTTGATTTAATTATTCCGATACCGATACCAGTTAACCCATGTAATGATGAACTGGAATGGGGTCTTTCCCCTAATGGATACTTTTCTACAAAATCTGCCACTTTACTGGCACAAGGAATAATTCTTGGACAAACTGAAAAATAGCGTTATAAGTGGATTTGGGATCTCAATATTAATCCAAAGGTTAAAATCTTTATATGGCAATTCTTTCATAAGGCACTCTCGTCTAAGGATTGCCTTCATCATCGTAAAATAATTCCTCTTGAACCATGTAACATATGTGGATTGTCTAGTGAAACTAGCTACTTCCCATATTTTCTCCCATTGTGTGGAAAGTACCAAGGTATGGCAAATGGCTTTGGACCGAAATTGGACCCATTCTCCGATTCCGCAATAAGATATTTATGCGTGGATTAGTGTGCTTAAAGATTTGGAGGGGATTCACTCACCTGAATTTATCAGATCTTCGTATCTTTTGTGGAGTATATGACTTGGAATAAATGATAAAGTTTTTGAACGTCATTCTTTTAATGTCTCTGAAATATTTTTAAGAGCACCACGAAGTTACTATGAATGGGAGTATCGAGAGATACTAGATATGAAATTGAAGATCGCTTTTTCTACTAATCCACCAAAACTCTCAACTTGCAGGTACATAAGATGGTCACCGCCACCCAATGGAATAGTGAAACTTAACTTTGATGGTTCATTTGCAAACAATAATGCAAGTACGGGCTATATTCTTAGACATGAAAGTGGCAATTTGACAGTAGCTGGAGCAAAAAATATTGGAGCTAGTACGATTCTAGTAGTGGAAGCTCAAGATATGAGAGATGGCGTTCTCAAAGCGATCGAACTGGGTTATAAAAGACTTTATGTTGAAGGCAATAATTTAACTGTTATCATTGCAGTTATTGGAAAAAATGTTGTGCCGTGGAAGATAAAAAGCCTAGTACAAGATATACGAAATCTATTGGAAAAAAAATGAAATTTACATGGTGGAGCACGTTTTTCGTGAAGGAAATCGGGCAGCGGACTGGATGACAAATTTAGCAAATTCAAGATGAGGTGGTTTAGGATGTTTCTTGATCCAGGGATTTAGATAGATTACAGTTAGCTGATAGATTAGGAGAATCCCTCGAGAGGAGGGCCTCCTAATCTCATAATCCTCCTTACCTTTTTTGGTGATCAATAGAGGTCCATTCAGTATTATTTTTTTTTTTGATTTTTCGCCCCACTGCGCACTAAGCAGTAGGAGGCTGGCCAATAAGTTTTTTCATTTAGTAACTTTAATCACTAATAAAATCCGTAGAGATTTGCAAGAGAAATGGGAGAAACTAAGTCAAACAGTGGACAAAGCACCAAGTCAGACACTTGGCCAGGTCGAAAACTCGAAATCAAAATACAACACGACGATCATAGTCTCCACGTACGTACATAGTCTTAGACACAATTAAGAAGCTGATATCTTGCCAACATACGTGTTAACTAAAGTCAAAAACCCTCTCCTGCAAATCTTTAATCATCAGCTTGATCATTAGGAGAAAAATGGAGGCTATTACCAAGGAATTTGAAAAGAATGGGCTGAACAATGATCACAATGGCTTCTCCAAGGAAGAAAACAGCAGGAGTAATGGGAAGAAGAATGAAAAGACAACGTTGAGGACACCAGCTGATATCTTTGAACACCCTTCTTTTTACTCCTTCGTACTTGACATGCCAGGCCTTGATGCCCAGAACATTAAGGTATGTCTATAATCTTTATATATTCAATACACCCGATACACACCTTGTCTTGTATGAATAACTACTAGCTAGCTAGTACATACCTGAGAATCGCAATGTTCAATAAACAAGCTAGGAAGCTACTAATTCTACAATGATTTGGCTGGCTCGGCCAGCTCGTCTTAGAGTTGGCTCGTGCAGAATCTGATCATGCACCCCGACTTGCACTTAGGCCATCTCTATATGCAGTATCCATTTTATTTCCTCCCATTGCACAGAAGGGCACCAAATCATCAACCCTCTGATTCATTTACTTTCCCTTCAAATAGTTTGTTTGATGACAATATGACATAAGCATTCTCGAATTAAGGTAGCTAGGCCTACATGCATAATGATGACATAGGTGATTCATTTACTACATATCACAGAGCTGATTTTGCTAAGTTGTAATATGACAATTCTCTTATAATGGTTAATTGGTTTTAAGTCTACTTGATTTCTTGCTTGATTATAGAACTCCACTCATCGAAAAAATGTAGACAGCGTAAGCTAGCTAGTGGAAAGAAAATGAGATCGACAAACCATATTAGCCATTTCCATATATATGCTTTTAAATTTCAGTACTAGTTTTTTGAGTCTTAATTTGTTCTAATTGAGTGAATGAACCTCATATCTGTGGATGATCGAGCCGAGCAGGTGAAAATAGAGAACGGAATGATACTTCACGTATCAGGGAAAAAGAAGAAGAAGCAAATGGAAGCAAAAGATGAAGTGGTGAAGGTGATCAGAGCAGAAAGGAGGAGAGCAAGGTACATGAGGAAGTTCACTCTGCCAGGAGATGCCAGCCGTGAGGGTGAAGATGTCAAGGCAACTTACAAGGATGGTGTGCTCTCCATTACTGTTTCTAAGAAGATAGTGACTCTACAGCTGACCGAGTCCAAAGCCGACTCTGAAACTAGCAGCAACATTTCATTATCTTAAAAGTATGGATAGGAAAAGTAAATCGATATACATCTAATATGGCTGCATTTTTTTCTTCTTTTTCGAATCAATTTAATTTGATTTGAACTTGTGTTCTTGTAAAATAGGCTAGAGGTGGCAAGCTTATTGTCTGCATTTGTGTTGTAAGAATAGATTTCTGAGTAAGGTTACGTACCGCGTATGAGTTTGATCAATTCATTTCAATTGAATTCCTTGGATTTCAGTTCACTTCAACCTCTGAAAACCAGAAGAGAAAAAGGGAAGTAGGCACTTTTGGATGAAATAGAGATCAAATCAGTAATTCATATGGACCAAGGAGAGAGCGTATAGGCAATAACATACAGCAAGGCAAGTGCCTAGTCAGGACTGAAATCGGATCTCACATGTTATGAATCAGAAATTGATTTTCGAAAGAATGCATTCAGGAGAAAGCAACACAATGAGTCAATGAGACTTGTTAATTTTCGGGACTTTAACATCAGAATATACTGCAAAAGATTCATCTTGGACAAATATCATTACGGCTACAAGGGTGGATTTGGAGGTGGTAGAGGAACAATAACCATACGCTACCACCACAGCTCTTATCGCGAGCAAGATAACTTGAGTGCAATTTCTCCAATAGCTGCCACTAACGGCTTGCTGGCTGCCATGGCAAGGTTCTTTAAAGAAAGAACAAAGGGAAACTAAATCAACACAACTTAAAGAAAAAGAAAAGTAACATACAGAAGCATAAGAAGGGAGAGATCATACATGCTATCACTAATCAGTAACTTTACAAGCTATCCATCAAGAAATAACATTCTCCGAAATAACAAAATTTCCTGCAGCATCAAGCGCATTCGCAATTCGAAGAACAGTAGATTGAACAGCAGAGGTTGTAGGATGAACAGAGTCTGGAAGAGGAGGCACGCATTGTGGAACATATTCAGCCTTGTTGTATGTAGGAGCATAGAGACTCAGCACTGCTCGGCAAAAGATGAATCTACAGCATAACAGAGACACTTTCAAGTTAATTCATGAAAACTGCCAAGTCTGAAACCCCAAAGGGAAAAAAAACAGGACCAAACGTTTTTACAAATTGCTGCAAGCTTTCAATCAAAAATCGTTTTTTAGGTGGGAAATGTCATTATCATCAGGGCAAATTGTTTCAGTAACTTAATTAGAAGTTTTTTTTTTTGATGGAAGTGTTTCAGTAACTTAATTAGAAGTTGACACAGAGCAGACATCTTTTAAGTGTTAAGATTCAGATCATGCAGTGGTCCGTTTGATGTTCCAAACTATTCTATGACCATGAATTATTTAGGTTGGTTGGCAAATTACTTCATGAAAATTGAGGCTAGAATTGTCTTTCACATATTAGAATAATGATCTTCTCCAGAGCCTTAGTCCCAAATCCACTTGGGGTCGGCTAGCAAGGGACCAAATGAGATCCACACCACACCACACACACAAACACATGCACGCATGCAACACACAAACCAATTTGATACATGCTAAGGAGATGTGACTAGGTTTAACGCGCTACTTATCAATAACCATGCAACTGTCCTCCTTTATCCGGGCTTGAGACCGGCAATGAAATAGAATTAATAACTCTCACAGGCAGAGTTTTTAGAATATTAGAATATAAGTATATAAAATGCCTTGAATGCTCTACTGAGCACAGGCAATAGCTGTCTTTTAGTGAGAAGCAGAAGCCAACCAGGCCTACTACTTCAACACCTTACTCCAATGCCTATAGAACTAAAATCACTTCATAAACAACAATAACAACAATAACAACAACAACAACAAGAAAAGATAGACACTGTCAATACTATTTGACAAACCTTAATGCTCAAAAGTTTGCGATACATAACCAAACAAACTTTAAAGTAATATAACACCAACAGTACAACCACTTAAATCCTAACAATGGCATTTTGTGATCTTTAAAGTTCTCATCCCTCAATCACCAGACAGACCTCATTGCAGCCTTCTTAAGGACATCTTCATTCACAAAGAATCTTAACAATGAAGAAGAGAGGAGTACCTTAGTATGAGCCGTCTGAGGAATGGATCACAGAAAACTTGCGACCAAACAGGATCAAGAGCTCCCGAGGATGACAAAGTCAACCCCCAGTCATGTAATGAGGAAGACAGAAGTTGGTCGACATCTTTGTACACGTCCTGATTCATATAACTTTTAAGCCTATATTGAAAACATCAATTTATACTAAAGAATGAACCAATAAAAAGAAGTGTCTTACCATTCGAACATCTGACCCAGACAATCCAAGCAATAGACATAAAGCCTGGATAGGAGCTGTGAGAAAAATAGTGAACAGGCTTCCTTGTATTTGCCAAGATGAGTCACCAGAAGGACTAGGTGGAGAAGACCTAGGGGACAAGAGCATAGCAACCGGTTCTCCTTTCTCTGATCCATTTAAAATCTGTAAAATGTACGGATTGGTCACGGCCTTAGGGGCAAACATCTTGTTGTATCAGAGATAGCAAAGCACTTTCAGCTATACTAAAGTATTTTAAACTAGAAACAACAAAGTAATTCGTAAAAAAAAAATCATCACCAATTACACATGGGACATCATACAGTCTTCGTATTCACATTGGCAACTAAGTCCTAAAATGCATCCAGGCCTCTAGCTTCATATGAAATGTATCATTAGTCAAGACTATCTGACTTCAAGCAGAATTTAATTAAAGCCAGTAAAACATGACTACTATTTCATATAGTCAGACACTCAGACTATAGTAAGTACAATTTTCCCAGGCTTTGCATCACTTTTGAAAAACAAGCAAGCCAGAGGTTTATAACATTGTAGCCAAATGCATCTACATAGTACAGTACATATTATATGATTTTTTTTTAGAGCATATTTTTATATGAAATTGATTTGCAAGAGAATCCATCAGGTCATAAATGCGAAGCAGCTCAGAGACTTGCCTTAAAAGCCCCACTGCTCTCACTATCGATGATAAGAAACAAGGGTCTTCTAGTAAATGGAAGCAAGTCAGATGGGTAAATGAAATTTGAGCCTGAAACAAATAACACCATTAGTCGAAAATATAATTCTGGAATGATGAAAATGCATAAGTGAGAATCAAAAAAAGGAAGAGGATACGCTGCAAAAGCTGCCTCTTTGCTACGTCATGATATCTATGTGGTCAGATTTAATCAAGAACAACAAACTGCGTGAAGACATGACAAATTATACAGCACAGTCTTCTCTTTTCTGAATGTTACACCAAAAAAATAACCACTGTACCAGTAAACTTCTATCAGCATGTGCCAGTATCCATATCTAAGTGCAGTAATACATATGAGTACACGCCCATTTAGAACTTAGAATTACCTTCACTTCCACGGCAACCAATATGGATGCAGTCTCTGTGACTAGTTAATAAGTTATCTTTGACTGGTCCCGAAAATGAGCTTTGATCAGATCCAGAAGTCACATCGAAGCTGAAAGATTGAGATGGGAGGCTTTTGACATTGCTCTCAAGACCAAGACGACTGCCCGTATTACTGGAAGATGAGAAAACTTGTCCAGCTCTACCTGGTGCATTTAAATTCATGTAAGTTGCAGGATGAACCTAACCTTTTGTTAGATGGCAAAACAGAATAGGTGCAGAAAAACAAGCCGTATATCAACCTGATAGATATATTAATAGAACACCATCTGTTTGAAGGCTGTCACAAGCAGTAGCTAGTACCTGCAGGTCAAGGTAAGAACCTTAGAATATTTAAAACATTTATTTTCTTCATATGTATTTTCAGAAAATTACTCTCCCTTCCTACTTACCACCGTCATATGACAAACCCAACAAAATAAACCAATCACACAAAATTATCCAAAAGACATAATGAAGGCAGGTAGAGATAGGCTGTTGGAGTATGAACCTGGTTATTTACATGAGCCTATCCTGAAGCTTAAAAAAAAAATTGACTACGTATGGTACCAGTTCCAATTGGGATATTATTAAGATTGATATTAAAGATTAACATTTTTCTTATCTACAGAGTTGGGGATAAGAAAGTATAATAGCACATTTTCAGAAGCAGCTTCGACAACTCATCATACCGCAAAGAAATGTGTAATACATGGGCGATACAACACAGCTTTCCGTGGATTAGGTGGCAGAGTCGGATCAGCAATATCTTGTGAGTGGTTGTTTCCTTTGGCTCCTCCATTTTGACCTGTGCCCTCTACCACTTTGTAGAACGCACCTGTAGGCTCCCATTCCAGACTTTGAAGCATTCTGTAAGTATCAAGTGTAAGCTCTGAATATTTGACCTGCATGAACCATCGCCACATCAGATATCCGTGTAAGATGCGTAGGTGACTACTGACAAGGAAGTACAACGGTCTTCTCTGGAAAGATTAATCATTGTCTGGAGAACTCCCTCATTCAACAGCCAAGTCTTACACACCGAACACAACAGACAAAACCCAAATTAAGACAAGGAAGCAAGTCTAACCTCATTAGGATGGTTGCTACTCAGTACAGCATCCCGTAATCTCAAATTTCGTTTAGAATTAGACGAGGAAACATGTGGTAGAGTGTCAGGATGAGGGTCAATAACAAGACTGTATCTTAAAGGCCTGATATTTAAAAAAGCTGAATCAGCTTTCAGAAATTTAGCTATTTCTTGGATGACCAGCTTCCATTCTCTAAAATTAGCTTCCTGCAAAAATGAATTGGATTATCTTCGAATTACAAACACAAATGCTCATGCTAAATACACAATCCATAGTCAAATACTCTAACTACTTTAATTTTGAATAAAATTCAAAATTTCTTCAACTCATGCTTTCTGAAAAGAGGAACCAAATATTTGGGAGAAGACTAGCAAGCTAACATATTTTTTTGAGAAACGACACAAGAAGTGCCAAGTCATTGTAGCTCTACTCCTACAAAGGATGTCAATACAACTGCCAGGGTTCATCATATTGCATCACTTACAGCCTGTGAAGAAAGTTCTCTGCTTTTTTCTCAAATTTATTTACACATATTCAAGTAACAAAACGGTAACCGTAAAAAGTCACCAAGACAGCTTTGCCAACGTACCAAATAAGGCCTTGAAAATACATGCTCAATTTTCATCCGTAAGTCGAGTACGAAGTAAATCTCTCAATGAGAAAACTCACCTTCAATTACAAAACAGGTCTAAAATAATAACAACAAACTCTTGGAGAGCCAAAAACCTCAGAAAGGCTCGCTTCACTCAAAAAATTGATGTTATTTCGGGCGCACTGGGCGCACCACACCCACTATCCA
>ONZK01000085.1:0-10301 GCA_900322385.1 Pharnaceum exiguum | reverse complement strand
GGGGGGGGGGGGGGGGGGGGATCAGGGATCTTGATACGTGCTCTATTTAGTTGGAGATCAGGTCCTAATTTTATTGTTCCTGTAACCCAGTGGGTTCGCCATCTCCAAGATGGGACAAGGCACTACATCGAGGGTAAGCCTATGACAACCTAACACTTTCACGTAACCTTTTTATGTCTAGTTCTATCCATTTCTAGTTGTGTGTCGATTGATCTGGACCATCTCGCAGGTGCTACAAATCCAGAGTATGTTGTAACAGCTGATGATGTTGACAAATACATAGCTGTCGAGTGCATACCAATGGATGAGCATGGTCGTCAGGTACTTCGCTGTTTACATGCATATGGTTTATTTTTCTGCTCTATGCTAAAGTTCTATCCCTCTACCACATTAAAGGTTTGACACCTTAGTGCTATGCAATTTCAAAGCACCCCTTAACCCACTTGGCGTCTTCTGTCTTAGAATGAATTATGACAGACCAATTTGCAACACTTTCTCGGAGATTTTACGGTCTTCTAGAGTTCTGTGGGATTGCCCTACATCTCGTTTCTGGATACATGTCACTATGTCAGCTTCTAAGCTTTGTCCAAGGGAGAAAGTGTTCAAAAATTGATTAAACTTTGGAAACGTTTCTAACGACTTAATCACATTTACAGGGAGAACTAGTGAGACTCTTTGCCAATGACCAGAATAAGATTACATGTGGTAAGTCTACATACTCCGGACTTCTGAATACCAAAAATCATTCACTCTTGCGAGGACGTTCCATTTAAAGTTCAGTCAATTAAAATGGTTTTGTTTAGTGCAGAAGAGTTTGTTTCTGAATAGTTTTGATCCTCCTAAGCAATTAGGATTTTCTAATAGCTGTAGTTTCTTTGTACTAATTAGCTTTGTTTCTTAATTAGACCCAGATATGCAATCAATGATTGACACATACGCTGCAAAAGGACAAGCCAATTTCAGTGTTTCAGTGCTGGTGAGTTTGTTTCATCCACCCCACCCCCTTTCTCCTAGGCGCGAAGAAAAAAAGGTTCTTGAATGTATCCTGTTGAGTGTGGAGATTGTTTGGGACTGTAAAGAAGTAAGTAGTTAGCTGTTGTGGATGGTTAGGACTCAGTAGTGGTTCAGGGTTTAAAAAAAGAAGAGATTTTTCGTTGATATATATCACTGGCGTGGTTGTGCTAACTGTGGCACTTCTGTTGACGTAACTGTCTAGTGTCATGTTTAACTATTGATGACACAGCTGTGTCATAATATCAGGGGTCAGCTCGAGGATTTGAACTTAGTCTCATACTACTTCGTAAATAACAAAATAAGTTTATGCGCTTATGCTTTGAATACAATATAATCTATACCCTTATGCTTCGAATATCTGTACACTTGTGCTTGGAATACAATATACTCTAGACACATTTTTGAGTTTAGTTTATTGTTATGTCTCAATATCTTAAAAGTTCTCCAATATTTCTTCTCACGACCTCCATTAAGATGTTGATTTGAATACCCTAAGCATATTAGTAAATCTTACTCTTCCATGAATGTTTGGAACCTTGAAGTCCAACTGATTAGTTGTCTGGTGCGCTTTTTGTGCTACAAGCAGTTGACTGCTCCATTTTCTGTTCTGCCCAAATCTTTCTTACGTCCAATCTTCTAACATTGTAAGGTTTGATCTTTTGGTCGTCTGATTGCAACATGTGCTTGTTGCTTTTGTCGAAATTTGAAACGTGTTAATATTCTAAACATAAAAGAGGACATGACATAGTTTCCTTGTTGCATATCAAACAGCTGGACTCAATGGATCACTGGGAGGCTGCAACTTTTATGTTGCGACGATCAGGCTTTCAGGTCAAGATTAATGAGACAGACACTGTCCTCATTGCTGAGAAATTCTCAGAGAACTTGTCGGTATGTTGCATATTACAAGTTGTAGCAACATATTCTTATCTTATATGCTGGTGTAATTTTAATCTTTTGCTTGTAGTTTGAAACTTTGTATTGACAACAACAACATCAACCCAGTGTAATCCCCATTCAATGAGGGTTGTTGGGCAATCTTTCCCCAATATAAATAAATCAGGGAGGTTATTTCTGAGATTGACCCTACAAGCATTGCTGCATTAAATTATTGACTCTAAAACTTTGTATTAACATTAAGTAAAAATAACTTGTCACATGGATGAGTTTGAGCAAAAGATATCCAGCCAAGTGAAGAAAAAAACAATTGCCCTCATGTTATTTATAGGATTCTAACATTAGCCTATAAATTTATTATGCTTTCAAAATTGGTCCAATTGTGTCTATTGAAGCGACATACAAATCCAAAAGTGTTGAGAACTGGAGCGTTTCAGCATGTCAAAGAGTCCATGGACAAATGACCAATAATGAAATACTCTCAAAGATACTGTCTCATTTCCATTTTAATCTGTTCCAAGATCATTGACTTCTTTCCTTTTGTAGTAACTTTTTTTGTGACCACAAGTAAACTTTATAGTGACTAAGTCAGAGTAATATGGATCCCATATTTCACCGTTTTAATCTTCATGGCCAAAAGCAATAAAGACAATTGTTATGGAACGGAGGGAGTATATTGAGTTTTGGGATTGTGACATTTGTGAAGTTTGAGTTAATGACCAAGCACAAGAAAGTTGTTTCCGGGTTCTTCGATAGGTACTAGGATGTTGATTTGGTTAGGTAATTTGGCTCCAAGGTTGTCTCTGTTAAGCCTGCTCTGACAGAAACCTGTTAACTTGCATTAGGTGATCAAATTCAGCTTTATTTTGCTGCTGTTATTGAGTGACAGAAAACTGAATTTGATACACGGCTGATAATACTGGTTACGTGTGATGGTACTGTAATGTTCTTTATTTCGTCTCAAGATATTGGTTTGTAATAATCCACCAGTTGTAAATGAAGAACCGTATCGCAATTAAATCCAACATGTATCAGAGAAAGTAAAAAATAGTTGAAACATACCAATTTCTTTAGTGGTTAGATGTCATGGGCAGAATCAAATTTGGCTTTGTAAATCTTTAAAAGTTGTTGCTGTGATAGTGGACTACCTATGCCTTTATTTTGAGACTCCTAAGGATCTATTTGAGTATTTGACTACGTAATGACCGAAAATTCACTTTTGAATTACATACATGCCTCAAAACTCGTGGCACAATTTTGATGCTAATAGTTCTTACAGTATCTCGGAGCTCTATTTTTTCATGTGCATGAGTTATTTCCACTGTAATTGATTTTGCAGATCAAGATTCCGGGTGGATTGTCAACACAGTTTGTTTTAACATGTTCTGATGGAACTTCACACCCTTTTAACACATACAACGATGTTCGGTAATAGAATGTTCTTGCAACTTTTGTTTTCTTTGTATAATTCTTATACATGATACTTTTTTGCACTTTTTCAGCTTGTCTTGATTTATGTGTCTTATCGTGCCTTTTCGTTCATGTGCTACTTAGATGTTTTCTGACACCCTGCTTTCTCCTACAGAGTGCGTGATACACTAGTTTTGACCATACGATTGTTACAAAGCAAGGTAACATTTCTTTTCTAGTAAAGAAATTATGTATGGTTCGTCCGCAAGTGGATTTGAGTTTGATTTGGTTAACTCCTGTCATTTCATGGCTTCTGTCTGATTGTTCCTTGTTTGCGCCTTACCATTGAAGTACTATGTTATCTGAAATCTTGGGTTTTTTTTTTAATGTTTGCACTTTAGAAGTTAGATATTGTGCGATTAGCTTCATTTTCCCAGAAAACATAGGGTGTAGAAACTCTGCAGAAAACATGAAGTGGTAAAGACACCCTGGAGCCTAGATTGTTTGAATATCGAAAGGTGGTAGACTTTGATTCCTATATCATGTCAACTAATCCATGAGGTAACCGGTGTATCCCAAATTCCCAATGGATGGTGGAAACTGAAATGGTTGCAGAATCTCTCACAATGTTGGTTTTTTGTCAGGGGAATCTTTTCTCTTGGATGACTCTTATCCTGTATACGTGTTGAATCGATATGTAGCTGCCAAGAATGTTTAGACTGTCCTCTGCCCCATTCCTCTGCAAGAATATGATTTTTTTGGCCCTAGAGTAGTACCCTCTTCCGAACATTCTCTGTAACTCAGCGATTTTAATGGGAGGACCTTATCCCATCAGCACCTCCTGCTCTCTTCTCGATAACACTGCTAAGTATTCTCCCAATCTAGTGATCAAATGGAGTTCTTTTATGGAGGGAAATGAGGACTGAACCATGATCTTTTCGTCATCCCATATCCTGATATAATTGTTGTACTTTTGGTCTAGCTCTTTTATTGTGCGAAATGTGCAAATGAAGTAGTTGCAGTGAAAGACCTAGACATGGTGTGCAAAACTGTCTTCTGTGATGCTTCTTTAGAAAGTGCAAAAGCATCCTTACTGCACATTATGTTCTGAGAAGAATCGGCTTTCCCTTTTTCTTTTTCAGTTGTCCCCCCTCAAAACAGTTCCTGACTTTTTTTCTATGGAACCCAATTGATCACATTTTGGCAGAATGGTAGTATAAAGGACAGAGCATATGTGCTTTTTTGTGTTAGTTTTTTCTTTTTGTTCCAACCCCCCTTGCAACACTTGTTTGTGCTGATTAATGTGACTGGGACTGAAGTCAGAACATTACGTACTATAATTTTTTTTAGTACTCCTAATTAATCATTTCATGACAAAGCAGGCTCTGGATGACAGAAGGAAAGGGAAGGCACATTCATGATGACGGCATCAAGCTCAACTTTTTGATTACTATTCCTTGTAGAATGCAGAAATAATACACATTCCCTTAATTCCTTTGAAATTTGTTTGTACTTCATAGTCCATAGGTATTAGGAGTAGTAATCTTCTTCCAGGCAGAAATGTAATAAAACCTTTTTTTATTAATAAATCTTGAGTTCGCTATTGACTTCAGTCATTCTTTTCGTCATTCGTTATTTTAATCTACTCGTATAGTCGTATGTCTCCTTACTGAGTACTCCATATGTAACTTCTCACCGTTTGTTTCATATAAAAATGTGACCAGTGGCGGATATGCCCAAGTGACACCACTTGGTAGAATTTTTCGCTTAATTTAGTTCATTAATTTTGTAAGATTGTTGTATTTTTCTTAACAAATTGTGGAAGTAACACCACTTATATGCTTAAGTGACACCACTTATGAGTATTTCTGGATCAAGCACTCCTTGAATGAGGTTACCACACTACTCGCTTAGTCGTATGTCTCTTACGGAGTATTGTAAAAAAAAATTATACGAGCGGAAAGAAACTCATTATATAAGAATCAAAAGTTCAAAACATTAGTTTGATGTGAAAGTTGGCACCAGGCTTACCACATAATACAGTACAATCTACGTCTGTACAATGTTAATTTTTTTTTGGTGTAGCTGTACAATGTTAATTAAAAACAAATTAGAAGCTACTAATGATTACGTACGTACGTAGATTCGTAGAATATAAAACCATATCCCATAGACTAATACTATACAAGCCTCCTCTGTTGTCTTCCCTTGTCGAGTTTAGTCCACCAATTAACAACCACCATTACCGCATAGATAAAATACCCCACTACGCCACTTCGTCGTACGTACCATATAATAATAAAAGAATAGAAATAGAAAAAGAAAAGAAAAAGCAGAGAAATTGAATAGAAATTGACTAGCCAACTTTACCAAATGATGACTCTCATTTCACTCCACTCGACTTCCCACATGGCTTTTTTCTTCTTTGCTCCCCACCTCTACTCCACTCTCTCTCCTCCCTTCCCATAATAACACAGAAACACAAAACTCTTTTTTCTTTCCCATTATACCCCCATGAACTCAACCACATCCCCACCACCATGGCCACCCCCACCAACACCACCACCCCCACCACCTGCCACCACCACCACCAACTGCAACCAATCACAACCAATCTGCACATCCACCTGCCCACAATTCTGCGGCTACTTCCTCCTCCCACAACCACCACCATCCTCTCTCCTCCTCCCTGACCCAACCTTCGACCCATCCTCCCCCTCCCCTCGCCGCCCACCCATCTCCCCTCTCTTAGCCTCTCTCATCGCCGTCCTCGCCGCCGCCTTCTTCCTCCTCCTCTACTTCACCTTCTTCTCCCGCCGCCGCAACCGCCGCCGTAACTTCACCTCCACCACCCCTCTCTCCCCCACCACCTCCACCACACGGCTCGACCCCATGGTCCGACCTCCGCCGCCCACCCACGACGGCGGCGGAGGAGGAGGGCTGGACGACGCCTTCATTCGACAGATCACGGTGTTTAAGTTCCATAAAGACGACGGCATCATCGACGGCTGTGATTGCGCTGTGTGTTTGAGTGAGTTTACTGAAGGGGAGAGTCTCCGGCTCATGCCTAACTGTGATCATGCTTTTCATATCAATTGTATTGATACTTGGCTTAAGACTCACTCTACTTGCCCGCTTTGCCGAGCTGGGATGGACGGTTCAGCTGTTGTACCTGTTGATGTCAGTCAGGAGAGAGAACGGAGTGGGGGTGGGAGTGTGAGCGTCGCGGCGTTGCGAGTCGAGAGGAATGATGATGTGGTTGTTGTGAGGGAGGTGCTTGGGGTTGAGAGGGATGTGGTTGTTGTTGTTGTCGAGGAGGAAGGTGTTGGTGACGTGGAGGAGAGAGAAAGGAAAATGATTGGTCGTCGGTGATTAAACCCGAGACCTTACTAAAGGGACGAGAGTGCTGAACCGCTGGTGACAGGATGATTACGAAAGAGGTTAGGTTTTTTTTCTTTTTTTTGTATATTCTCTTTTTTTCTAAATTAGTATGATTAAGGTTGGTATACGGGTAATTATTACTATCGACGATTATAGAGAGTGTATTTGATAATTTGAATTGTTGTTTTACTATTGTTGTATCCAGAAAAAAAGAAGAAATATGTTGTTGATTGTGTTGTAAAACTGAAGGGAAATGGTTGCCCTGTAATGTATTATTGTTGTATAATGTACGAAGAGAGGAGGAAATTGATGAGAAGAGGAGAATTTACGGGTGTTTGAACTATTGAGAGTTCGAGACCCAAAATGAATTATGGTGTATCGGTGCTGTAATTGTTACTTTGGCGTAAAGTTAAGTGTTGTTTATGTCTACAATGTAGTATAAATTTGGCCTTAATGTGTCACTCATTCGTATGATGTCCTATTATACAATTCTGGACATGATTGGTTCGTCTGAAAATGTATGTGCATTATTGGTGATGAATGAATAATGCTGGTATAAAAGGATGTGGGTTGGTCACTGGTCAGTATATGTCGCATAATTGATCATTCACATTCGATGGTTTTGGCCTTTGGGAGGACAAATGATTCCTCTCTTGATGAAAAGCCCATGGCCACCTCCCATCTGCTCGAATTCTCTTATTCCCATTGTTTTGTTTTGTCATAAGAAATTGAAGTTGAAACTTCTGCAAATGGGTGGCTGAAGCTTTAGCTAGCTGCCTAGCATTGAGCGTTAGATGTTGCAACTCACCTTCTTTGTTTTGGCCTATAGTGAGAGTCTGTGAATTGTGTTGAATAAGCTTTGGCCTTTGTGGTTTCAATTGTCTCACAAGTCCATTTCTTGTGTAAATACTAAATAGTACGCTGACTTTGAACTTGATATGTCTAAGTATTGTTGTCATATGTTGATTGCTCTTATTGAGAGACTCACCAGGTCTGCGACCCGAGTCTAGTCCGGTTGTAGTTGGAGCAAAGCCCTAGTGAACCGGACGGGGCAATAATAAAATCAAAAAAAAATGTTGATTATTTGATTCTCGATAGCATAACGATAGACTAGTGTCTGTCCTGTCTGAGGCTGGTCAACAACTAGTAGTTGCGTTTTCAGATTTGTAAATAATGAAAGTCACTAATCGCTGTGGTTGCAAAGTTGTTCAATGTTTGTGCACCAAATACGTTGTTCAGTTAATTACTGTACGAGTATGACATAATGTTCATTTCCATTCTCTACTGCTACAAATACAGTCCAAGGGCACCCCTCCCCTCCCCCACCATCCCTTCCCGGATTGTTGATTGGTTGCAGACTTGCAGTACAAATGCAGTGTACCATTATTCAGAGGATACTGAAGAGGAATGTGGATTTTGGTTGGGTCATAGTACTGGACAAGTTGACAGACTGACACAGTGGGTGTGTCTCCTGTACAGTATAATTTTCCAGCAAATAATTGATGACTATATTGACTTATTGCAAAACGGTGCTTGAAGAAGTAACAATATGACCTTGCATTCGCAAATAAAATGGAGCTCAAACCTCACTTTGTTTGACAGTTATGTCGATGCACTTTCAAATAAAACAACAACAACAAACCCAGTTATCCCATCCAAGATAGGGTACTGAGGGAGCCTGATGTACGCAGCCTTACCCCGATTTGAAAAATCGGGGACTGTTTCCAGAATGACCCACTTAATACCTTTGCGAGCATCGCTTTGTACCTGTAATAAAGCAAAAATCGTTAAAAAGCCAATGTGCCCACTAAACATTTGTACCTACAAGGGGAAATCGTCAGATACCAAATATAGCAATAAAACATTTGGACCTGCAGTGAAAATCGTTAGTAACCAACATAACCACAAAAATATAAAGTCGCGTATACCTGCCAAGTCCCCGAAACGCATAAGTAAAGCACCTGTATAAGTGCGAGCACAATAATCACAGCAGAAATACTAGACTCACCAAGTCCTAACAGGCTAACACTATACCCTATCCTAACAGGTCTAACATTCTACTCTACTAGTCTAGTACCATTGAAAAACCATATTTTTATAAAAATATTTCGTTAATTCAAGGGATCTCTTACTTCAATTCGATCGCTGGATACTCATCTGCGTCCATTGAAAAACCTTCAACAAAGCTCAATTACAATCAATCCAAGCAGTGAAGTAACTATGCGTCTATGCGGTATCCTATATTCCCATGTCTCTATTTTACTTCCAAATTGAAGATCATGCAAAAACAAAATTCATCAGCATCAAAGAAATCGAAAGTAGTGTACATGAAATCTTGAGAATCGAACAAACAAAATTGTTGTTCTTTTTGCATCGGCTGATCGGCAAACAAACTACTACAAAACAAAAATGGAAAACTAGTAACTGAGGTACTGTTCGGAATCATTGTGAGTTTTCAATTTTCAAATATTTTTAACTTTGTGATAATTATGTTATTTTTGAAATTTAAACATTTGACATGGCATATCATGTTATGATTTTTAAAGCTAACAACAAAAATTTGAAAACCACTTTTTCTGATTTCCAAATTTGGTTTTTAGTTTCAAAAAAAGTTGAAAATCAAAAACTGAAAACGATCCCAAACACCTCTTCCTAGCTTTGAGTTTGACAGCTAAGATATAGGCTTCCTCCACTTGCGATCTCGGAACTCTTGAAAATGTTAAATATAGGGATTCTGTATATCTCCTAAATCAAAGTGTTTGAGATCCTTTTTTTGAATTTTTTGAGTAGATACTAGCAAATAACAATTAGCAGTTTTACACAATAAATAGTTGAATAATAAAAAAATAATTGAGAACAACATTTAGGGAATAGTATCATGGGTACCTAAAAACTCTTCACCAATACAAGGGAAATTATTTTTTACCAATAAAAAAATACTCTTACAACTATATAAAAAAAAAAATCTTTTAGCCAAACAAAATCAAAGTAAGGCCTAACAGCTCGTTTGGTAGGAGGGAATAAAGAGAGGAGATTGGAGTTTAATTTTTTTAAATAATCTCTTATTTGGTTACATGGATGGGGATTAAGGGATGTGTGGGTGCAGATGTGGATTATTTTCTATGCATTCCTATCCTAGGGGGAAGCAGGTATTACGGGAGAGATTATTTTTTTTCAACGTTTTGACAATTTAGCCATACTTGTATCCATATCTCAATCCCATATAACAAATAAGGAATAATCTTATACCTTTTTTTTGGTCTCAATCCCCATTAACTAATCTCAATTTCATTTAATAATCCCAATCATAAGAATCCCCTCTACCAAACGAGCTATAAAGAAAGGCAAAATTGCTGGGAATAATCCCTACTTGGGACGATTTTCTCGGAATAATCCCTACTTGGGAAATAGCTGGGAATAATCCCTACTTGGGCACATGTATTTGGCAATAATCCCTAATTGCCACCATTGTCCGACAGTGATCCTGCATTAACGACGTTAAAAATAAAAAATACAAACCGTTAACTTTTTTGGTACAATACAGTATATATACAAAATGACCAAAATACATACGGAGTATTGTTTTTATATTATTTTTT
>ONZK01000084.1:156270-175707 GCA_900322385.1 Pharnaceum exiguum | reverse complement strand
CCCCAATGGTACTTCGTATGGACTTTGGAGTTTTGTTACCTGTGCAGCAGTGCTTGACCATAAATAAGTGCGTGAGTTAGCACTCATGACAATCTATATGCATGTCAGCATGTGTTGGTCTAAAAAGATATTAGTTCATGATAGCTGATCCCAGAATTAATTTGGGCGGATTTTGTTGACTAAGCACATGACCACATCCATTCTTGATTTACTAGATGTATACATCTATCAATACAAGAATACTCCCCACACTGCAATACACCGCTAACTACTTTCGATGATAATTGTTTAGATTCAAGGATTTCCAGGAGGACTTGGAACTCGTGCATTTCTCGTCCAAAAAGCTGGTGGACTTGGGTTTCCAGTTCAAGTACGACTTGAAAGATATGTACAAAGGGGCTGTGGAGACTTGCAGAGAAAAGAGGCTAATTCTGCCTCCTTCCCCTGAAAATCACACCAATGGCACTGCCTAATTACCTACGACCATTCACGAAGTACAATCCTCGTACATTTAATAGGAAGTGCAACGACATGATAATAATGTTTCATACAAATTTCTCAGTTTCTAATATCGTTTCTTATGCAAATAATGAGATAGCAAGCTTTCATCCATAGTGCACTATCACCTCGTACTCAAATTTTGCTTCTTTCACTCCAACGATTGTCCACTATCATTTATACTTATATAAATAATAGAGCATTGTGTGGCATTGGCAATCCATATTGTTGTTTTTTTTTTTTGAGGGGATCTATATTATTGGTTTAGCAACTAGGCAACGACCTTTAGTATAGGTTGTTTAAATTACTTCTGATTTTTCCTGACCAAACATTCATCCAGAGACAAAACTTCATGTATAATACGGGCACCAATCATTAGATAGAAGCCATAGAACTCCAATTACCTCAATCCATGATGGCTCCCAACTTCAAACCTTGTCTTCATATCGCTAACTGACATCAAGCTCCAGTCCCCTCAATCCATGATGGCTCCCAACACCAAACCTTATCTTCATATTGCTATCTGACATCAAATCAAGTTCTACAGTGATCACTTTCGGTGTATCAGCTTGAGATGGAAACCATTTCAAAAAAAAATTGATTTTGGTATCACCAGAAATCTAATTACAAAGGGACAAAATGGACTTACCAAAAGACATTCATCTGTACTTCCATGACCTGATTTTCTTAGTTTGCACAACAACACTATCAATATTGACAAATTTACGCCAACAACGCAATATTTAGCCCAATAAACAATCCCAGCGTTCTCTTAGGACATTATATGCTCTGGTAAAAGGAACAACTTGCAGTACATAGTTTCCATTGAGTGTACTCTCTGACACTAGGCCAAACCTGGTCAACATATCCACAGCCTTGTCAATTGGCATCTGTACCTGCATTCGATAAGAGAATTTAATCGAATGCTAACAAAGTACAAGTAGATATCAAGTACTATCACAGAATAAGAAGTACCTTCTCTTTGAACGTTCTGTACAAAAGTTTCTCACATTCTTCTCCAAGGAGTTTGCGACTAGAAAACTGCATTGGACAATTCTCACTTGTGAGCTATGCATGCTACTGTGATTTGTACGACAATATTCTGAAAGTAACCAGACCCTGCTCGCCATCTCAAGTTCCCATATGACCATATCTATATTGAAAATATCAAAGTTCTTCTCCTAAGGTCTAAGAAGAACAACATTTGGGTAGACTAAGGTCTCGTCGTGTTGAATAGTCCGGCTAGTTCCACGTATTGGCTTGTGCATTTTGTCAATACCCAAAAAATATGCTTTGCAACTCCAGTATATAGCAACAGCCAGTTCCTCGAATTGTGGCATTACTCTTCACCCTATCTATGTTTCACATGGGGGTACATGACCTCTAAAGAATGAGAAGAAAAAAAACTTTTCTGAAAGAATAATTCCATTTTGGTCTAACACTCTTCAATGTATCAGCTGTACCCGAAGGACCCAAATTACTCTTTCATAATACCCATGGTTTTGTTTCTATATAAAAAAAGATAGGGTTGTTTGTATGGCTACAATTCTTTTCTACTTCTTATATGCCAAATACAAGGGAAAAAAGTTACACCTAAGAATACAGGAGTAGCACCAATAAATTTAGCTACTTTAGCTCGAAGGATGTCAGCATACATGTGCATATCACAGAAGAACTCAAATAAAAACGATAGATGTGAAAACACATAAGCGCTACTTAGTATACTACCTGATTGTTCTCTACTTTCAGAAGTATCCCATAGGCCAAAATGCATTCCTTGAACTGCACATAATAATATTAACAAACAATTAAATCATTGGTGGTCCACCGCCTATGAAGTTGAAAGATTTATCTCCATCTTTCGCTTTAAGTAATTATGCACTATAGGAAAATGGTTAAAAAACCTTCCAGTTCTTCTTATTTTTGGTGAAATTGTTACAAGTCAATACATCAATGCAGCAATGCATTTAGGGTCAATCTCGGAAACAAACTCTCTGTTTTCTTAAACAGGGGTAAGGTTGCGTACATCCCGACCCCCGAGCACCCCCATTGAATGGGATTTACACTCGGTTGTTGTAGTTCTTGTATTAACATAAGATTAAGGTAAAATCAGAAACCAAAAACGCTGCTCACTTGCTGTTGCTCAGAAGCATCTAGGAGAAAGTAAACTGATCCAAAACCACTGGCCAAAGTTTTCTCATAAAGTGTCCTGTTGACGAGAAGCTGTTAAGTAAGAAAAAAAATTATATGTCAGAGAAGACAGTTTGAGAAAACCAGATATCACATTCTCCTTTCTATTAGCTGAGTTAGCATCCTCACCTGATATCTATCCCACGTTTGTTTGTATCCAAGAGCCACACGTATCAGATATATGATGAGGGCACTCACAGCAATCACATCAAGCAATATAGCTGACCTGCGACAAACATTGAGGTAACTAGATTGTCAGTTATGTTTGTCAATAAGCTTTAACTTGCTCTGCACTTTATTACAACAAACATTGCCAATCAATCTATACTATACACTACCATGTCAAACTGAATCAAGTGCCCAGAGAGCAAAATAGGACAAATGGTTTTAAAACGTTCAAGGTATCTTTTCACAAGCTAACGAAAAAGATTAAGAATTTTATCCACACAAAATTAAAGAGGAACCAGTGTGATATTTCAGTACAGTTTTCTTTTACAACAAATTAAGAAGATGATAACTGATATCAGCAGCCAAGTATTCACGGAAAAACAAATCAAATTCATGCACATGATATTATTCTTCTGATAAATAAATTAAAAGCAAATGTTTAGGATCCATACGGAGACAAAAGGACATCTTCAAACTTGTAATTAATGACGTACGCCAGAAGCCCTACTATAGTAGCAGCATCCAAGCGTACCTGCCAGAAAAGAAGAAACCTCATATTAGGTCACTCAATTAACCTCTAAGCATACGACAATCAAATTAGAGTAGGCTCGAGATAAAGACAAATTTAAATTCCCCAAAAAGAAAATGTCACACAGGTAATCAAGATGGACTTCGAAAGAAGAGTCAATGTTGCACTGCTCTCTACAGATTGAAAACCCAGGGTAGTCTCATCATCATGGCTCACTCTACATTTTAGCAACTTTTACCTATTCCAAACCCATAAGTCATAATCCATTAATCCTCAGATAACATCAATACCTTTTGATCTTATTGATTTAAATCATGACATCTTTGTAGTTGCAAAAAGAAAGATAACTGTTAAAAGTTGATGAAAGATTTATCTACAAACTCAACAAGCCGAAGTAATACTATCACAAAAAAAAAGACGTAATACAGAAACCACACAGTATGTGCACGCTAACATCTAAATGCCCACCACTGAGTATATTCAAAAATTGTACCATATCAATTCACATAAAAGATGGAAATTAGTAAGTGATAGCTGAAGCCAGTATCTATCATTTGGCAAGGAGGAATCAACTAATAACACCAACAGAACTTTCAGGATTTATTTTCGGGGTCAACCATGACCAGGGACAAAGATTAATCATTGACATGATATAACTTGTCCTAAAATTATTCACAGAATGATGGGAAAGGAAGAAGAAGAAGCTAACACTAGACAATATTTGCTGCAAGCATCTGACATTCTAACAAAGAGTTGAGGACTGTAAAGATTTTAGCCAGTTCAAGGAAAGACTTGGCGAGAGACAGGGTACTAGTGTAATACATTGACACCCAGACCAAACAAGATTATCAAACACTTCAGACTTCATAAAAAAAAGTTAACAAAATCAGTTACTTCAACAACAAAGACAACACTTTTACCGTGTCCAGTATGCGGAAAGACAGTCTTTTATGAGGGAAAACAACCTGCAGAGATGACCAAGGATGCTCAGGTAGAAAGACACGGAGACAGATAGAATAATAATACTTATAATATCAGCATTTTAAGAGCAAAATATCCAGATAACATTACCGCTAGATCTGGCACAGGAATTTTCTCATATATCTTTAACTGCAATGAGGGGAACCCCACTTTCCCTGTCTTTTCTGCATCTTCCTTTCCTTCAGTATACAACAAAATCAGTTCCTTAAATGCAGGTTCCTGCAATGAAAGCCACCAGAAGTTCAAATAATAAACTTAAGTAGTCAATTACAGCTCTTCACAGCACCCAACAACTCCCTTCAAATTAAGATGAGGGAGACTACTAGGGCAACAGGCACAAACAACTTTGAAAACACAAATCAGGAATAGGGAGGTAAAATTGGTACCTGGATAACTGACTGAGAGAAAATAATGGAAAATCCCATCCTCAGCATTTTCCAGATATCATTCCCACAATATTCTGTTGTAGCAGGTCTCCAAATATCACCAAGTGTAATTCTAGATAGAGAAGCAGGTCTGCCAAGGAAATTTTTTAGGTTATATGATGCTTAATCTAAAGATGAATGTTCAAATAGTTGAATTAATATTCTAACAAAGACATATAAGGACTCAAAGCACTCAAACCAGGAGAGATTTCAGAAGCTGAACACCTTAGATGAGGTTCAGAAGCAGCACCAATATCCAATTCAAACTCGAAAGGTGCTTCTGGTATTGCTGGGGCAAGTCCAAGAAGAGAAAAGAACCTTCTCAATAGCCTACCACGAGGTCCTATAGGTGACAAGAAACCTTCATACCGACTTACAGCCTTCTGGGCAGCAAGCCATATAGGTAAATCACCATCAGAATCTGGATCAGATTTTGATAGACTATCAGAAGATTGCTTTTCTGAAGAATAAGACTGTCGAAAAAGGGACACTTCCTTTCCCCAGAGCTGGATTCTCTTTACAAGAACTTGTACATCTTCTGTTTCACTTAAAGTTTTAATGACCTGTACTAAAAATAAACAAGAAAGACAGTCAAAAGAAAGACTAAATGAAAATGAAAATGTGCACCAAAAAAGACAGGGTGTGTAGGTGGTAGGCAATGGGGACCCCTTCCAAATGCTGCCAGCCAGCTCCTAATCTGAGCAGGTGACATTTGAAGGAAATTGAAAGAATGCTACACCGAAAAAAAGGTATTCGAAGTTCATCCCAGGCAACCCAATGAATAATGGATGCTTAAACACAGAAATTGCTTGTTCGATTATCAAAGAAGCTCCATCATGTAAGGCAAACACATCAATTCAGTGAAGTTTTGATTCAGTTCATTAGCCACTAAGGAATCGCATGGTTGGATGCAATGTAGTTGGGTATTATAACTAGAGATGGAGGAGGTGTGTAATGGGAAACATAAATTACACATTAAAAGAATCTGTTTAATCACATTTATCCAACAAAACTGCTGTAACAACAGTATTCTCGAATTGGCGATTGCAATCTTGGTCAGTCCTACTTCTTTATCCTCTAACATTTCGAATCATAATTTGATTACACTACATCCAACCAACCGCCACGTCAGTAACACTCAGCGCAATTCTCCGGATTTAGGGACAGTTTATTAGATACCAATCTAATTCCAGATGGACATATCACATTTCCCAAAGAAACCTGAAATACCTCTTAAAAGTAATCTTTCCTCCTAATTTAAGGAGTATATCACCAGTGTAAACCCAGAATATTGCATGAATGACACAGGGTACATGTTGAGCCCATTATTTTCAACCGATGATAGATAGCTTGCAGCATTCAAGCAGGTTACTACATAAGAGCATTGTGTTGGATGCCCACAACTGCAGAATGCATGTTCAGCGGGAAGAATTAAGGTGAGCTTCTAAATTTTCTAAAGCTTAAAATGATAGTACCAATCATATACAGTACAGAATCAAAATTTACAGGAGGTACGCAATTAGAGCCAATGAATTTTCTTCCAACTTAACGACTTCCACAAGGTTATAGCCTTCACAAATTCTATATTTGACCCAGCCTAAAATCACTGCCAGTCTAAGGCCCGAAGAAAGGAGAAGGGTTAAGTGGTAGGCCAAAATGTACCAAGTCAAGTCACATCTCTATGGCATCGTAAGCAACCCCATATACATTCGGGACAAAAGTGGTGGTGTTGTGTATATACACAACCACAACCCCCCACCCCAAAACCTGCCATACCAAAGAAAAAAGGAAAAACTAAAAGAGAAAAGAAGGGTCTAAAATTACAACATGAAACCAGAAAAGATGAAGCTAAATACCTCTTTCAGCCACAATCCGATCTTGACAAGAGGTTTTGATATGATGCGAAAAATGGCCAGCAGAATTTTTGATTGTACATAATCAAGTTTTTCAACAATGAGCATGCCTTTCTGCTTCTCAGTACTGTATCCTCGTCTGGAGACACCATAAAACATGGTGTTAGGTAGATAAACTGTATGTCCAAAATTTTCAGAAAAAAATACGTATCATCAGAACTCCAAATGTGAGTATTATAATCCTTTTTTTACACTGGTATTAAGCATGATAAGAAGAGACTGTTACATACTAGGCCAAGACACCCAGGGCACAAAACCTAGTCACATCTCCTTGGCATGGATAAAAAAATTAGTGCGTGTGTGTGTGTGCGCGCGAGTGTATATGTGTGCATGTGCACGCGAGCAGGAGTGTGTGTGTGTGTGTGAAAATTCACTGTGGTCCTTGCTAAACAATCCTAGACGGATTTGGGATTAGAGGCTCCAGAGAAGAAAAGAAGAAAAAGAAAGCACCATCAAGGCATCAACCAATCCATCAGAAAAAAAATTTTTCATCAAACAATTTTCTCCTTCTAACATTGGGCGTAACTATTGGAGCTTATTTAGCTATTGGTCTAGAGATTTGAAGGACACCATCAGGTAGGCATTAGACTTGCCTTTCAAAGGTATTTTACAAGTGGTAAGTACTTAGACAGGTAACATAATGTATGAAAAACAAGCCAAAAGAGGAAAAAGTACTTAAATGTACATTTTAAACAGAGTAATTTTTGGCACCAATACAAAGTTACAAACAATATACGTGATGAGAGATAAGTGCATAAAAAGAGATGGTCTTCATCGTGATGAATTGATAATGAGCTGTTACAAGGCGGAGAAACAAGAAGCCAAAAGACTGGATATATTTATGATGAGATCTGTATTGTGTTAAAGATAGTCTATGAAGTAATAGTATTACTAGGGGCAATAAAGTAGCAGCTATAAACTGATGAAAGACTACCCACCTCATCTAGACCTTTGAAATTAGAAGTCAGTTGTCCTTGATCAGTACCCCATCCTTGGGATTCTACTGAGTTTGTTGTTGTTGTGTAGTTGTCCTTGATCAGTATGGGGCTTTTTCAACTTCTAAAAACTTATTTTTAGTTAAGCTAGCTCGTTATACTGATATCCATTCGTTATTATTTGTATATCATTGGAAGGTCTCACTATGAAGTTTCATAAAAGCCCAATATTGATAGGGTTTTAATAAGTAATTGTGTGCCAAAACAATTAAACAAAAGTAGCATTTCATTTCAGCCTTTAGAAGGTGATAAAAACACACCCTATAGCAATTGGCCTATCTTGTAAAAGTGAGAGACTGGTAAACCCCGTGCTTCTTCTATTGTTTGGTACATATACATTGAAGTTGGAAAATAGACAATATAGCCTTTTAGCTAAGTGAGAATATCACAATGCATGTACAACTTGGTCATTTAGCATGAATCATACAGGGTATTGGAGACCACAGAACAGAAGGAAGAGAGATTGCGAACAGGAATGAAGATGTAAGAGTACTTTCGGGAAAGAAAATGGATTTCATACAAGCAACAACAACTTCTCGATCTATTTTAACGTCCTGCAGAATGCTTAGTTATATTCATTTAGAACTGCTCCTATAGGTAAGGACAGAGAAATGTCGATAAAACCAATCAAGCTACAGCATAAGCCAGCAGTGGAATCATTACTCTCACAGAGCAGAAACCAAAGTTTCAATATATTGTTTTGAGTGTCTTTTAATCTCGATACCAAGAATGTTTGTGTGCTTCACATTATCTAGTAAACACGTAGGTAAGAACTGACAACATTACCTGAATATAATAGCATTGGATTCAGAGGCTTTCTTCCAATCTACATTTATGGGCAAATTGAGAAGATAATCGGGGTTTAGTGCAGATGTCAGCATCAAATCCCTCACCGATAGCTCTTCAAACTGTGCATCCTGAAGAAGCTTCATAAATGAGCGCTGGAAGCGAGTAGCAGCAGCAACTCCCGAACCACTGCACAGTAAGTTCACATTACCTGAAGGATGGAATTTATTTCATTAAAGGATGGCTTCAAGTACTTAACAGAAAAGTCACAAATTAACTATTCCCCAGTTCATGAATAAACAAATAAAAAAAAAATACTTCAGGGGTATTCGCAACTTGATCACCACTTCAATCATACAACACTATAAAACTACGCTAATCTATCACCAGCCATCATTTTGAATAACAACACTTATTCTATCATATTTTCGTGATTAAAAAAAAAACATTAGTCATTCACTCATTCTTATTCATACTTACTCTGAATCGTCATTGTTATTTTTCTGGAAATCATTCAAGGAAGAACCAAGTAGCTGAAACAAGTCCAACTGAGTCAAGATATCCATTTGAGAGTCCTCAAATTTGACAGTGCCATTTTCAGAAATTTCACTTTCAGGACCCTCTTTGTCCGCACCATTAACAGAATGTAACATTCCTGCATCTGCCACATCATCCTGGTTTTTAGTGGGATGAGAAGAAAAATAATCAGCCCGCATTTCCTCTAGAACCTTCTTATGCTCAGCGTGAAGTATTGAATCCAAGCACCTATATCAGAAGAAAACAAAATAATAATAAAATGTTAATCATGCTGGTAAGTACTTCCTCCATCTCAGTGCGTACTTCTAACTATTCTTTTTCCAATCCTAATTACTTCTTCCCATCCCAATTCTAAAACAACACCAATTTACCCCTTCTTCTTTTTTTATTAGCTACATTATCGGAAAGCATACGTTTGTGATTCTAGCTCTAAAACACCCTACAACACTAGAAACAACACGCTTGAATTAAAAATGCTCATTTGCCTCCATTGCGATCGTGAAGATGTCAAACATAGCTAATTTGTTTCCTCCCAAAACAACTATTGTGCATCACAAAGCAATATTAATAGCTCATCATATAGAATTTCCAATTGTATCCTTCAAATGAAAACTTCAGTTCAGTTCAGTTTAGTTTCGGTAACTTCAATTCCAATAGATATAAGATGACGTAAAATAAGAGACGTACGACGAGATAAGTAGGAAATTGGAAATAACATCCTCGTCATCGTCACGCTGTCGGGGGCGGAGCATGGTGGTGAGAGCGTCAAGCAGGTCGGTTTTAGACACCGGGATAAACTTCTGACGTGGCACCTGAATCTTCGAGATGCTTCTTTTCTTTTTCTCATTTTTGTTATTCGGCGATGATGATTTTGGTGGTGGTGGGGATGATGATAGTAAAGGTGGGTTTTCGGTGTTTGGGTTTAGTTTGGCTGATGAAGTGGCAGCAGAAGTGAGGAAAGTTATGTTTTTAGTACTATTTGAGGAAGTGAGGTTGGTGTATTTGTGCCTCGGGTGCCATAGCGATGATGGAGATGATTGGGGTAGTGGTGGTGCTAACATCGGGACTGATTACTGATATGTGTGTTGGTTGGCGAGAGTCAAGAGTGTGTGTGTGTTTTTTTTCTCCCGCTACTCTATCTCGTTATTTGGCGAGGCCAACCGTTGGCCTCTCGTTGAGTCGTTTCTGCTCTCTACCTCGCTCGTTTGGGACTCTCCTCGTTTAGTCTGTTGTTGGAGTAAATCATTATGAGATTGAGTACTAATCACTTATCCACTACACAATAATGATCCACTGATTATATAATAATGACCCTCCTTCTTCAGTCTCATATGTTTCACACAAATTTTTCTCTAAGAATTATCTACATCACAATATTTGAATAATATGCAAATTAAATAATTTTTTGTGAAATTCTATTATTAATGGTAATTTTTTGTTTGTCTTTCTACTAGGCTAATAGTCATTTCGAGATGAAATAGTTGTAATTAAATTCTAGTTGGAAACGGAAATACACTTTTTTTTACCAGAATGGTTTGATGATGATGGGTACTAAAACAATAAAATTAAAAAGATAGATTTATCAATGTGACAACCTTAATAATCTAAAAAGATCCATATATAGTTTTGTTAGTGACACATATTCAAACACCAAATATAGCATCGTCAACTAATATAACGAAAATAACTACCAACAAAAACTAATATAAAGAAACTGACAACATTTTTGAATAATTTACAATATATATAATAAATAAAAAACAATCAAGCCCTTAATAACTACAAGACTTGAAAATGGCTAAGAACCAAGTTACACTTGTCCTACCCATTGGAATTGTGTTATTACTTATATCACCACAAATTTTGGCAAATATACCTTGTGAAAAGGATTGTGTGGAAATTTGTATCAGAAAGGGCCAAATTCAAGAAGAATGCAATTACAATTGTCCAAAGGTTTGTGGGCATTCGATGCACATTGAAAGGAAATTATTAAGCTGGCGAAAGATAAAGCACTTTTTCGAGAATCATGCAAGAGGTAATATATACACTATACCAATGATAAAAAGAAGATGATTGGTTGTAAAATCACGCTCGTTACCCCATGCTTTACATAAATGGGAGAAACAAGAAGAAATAGAGAGTGGAGAGACACCAGTATTGATTTTTGTAATTGTTAGTTTGAAAATCCTCTATATATTTATATGATTTGATTAATGGAGATTTAGAGATTCCTCTTCTCAAAGAGTACTATTTGTAATTTGTAGATCATCTACATAATGATTTAATCTTCTTGATATTCCACATTTAGGAGGAACAAAATGAACCGATTGCACCAAAAGCCTTAAGACATCCTAGAATTATCATGCAGTTAGGGGTGCCAGTTTGGATTAGTAGGTCGACTTATTTAACTGATCGGGTCATTTTTTTGTTGGCGTCAAAATAAGTCATTTTTTTTAATGAAATAATTAAACATTAAGGTTTATGCAAAAAAAATTGTAAACGGGTCAGGTTCGTGTCTTTTGGGTCGTGTCGGGTCGGGTTCGTGTTTTCTCTCAATAACTTCGGATCATGTTCGTGTCTGGGTCGTGTCGTGTTCTCGTTTCGTGTCAACTTTTGCCAGCCTACCTGCAGAGCATCGAATTTGAAGTGTGGACAAGATTTTGACTATTATCACGAGGACTGAAGAGAACATATCTCACGTTTATGATATAAACTTCTATTAAGTTCCCCTCTAATATCATCACCAACAAACTAAATTTAGTAAATATGATCGCCTTTCCTTGAAATGTTTAAGACTTTTTATCTACATTCAAAACAATTCACTTTTTGTAAATGGGAGAAGATGAGTCAGGACCACTTAAGTTTAGTGTGGTCTCATTTAACACAATCAGCGGCTAAGTCAGCATGGGTATGTGTTATTTTGCCACGTAAATAAGCATTCACCAAAAAGCTGCTCTCCGGTGTTCATTAATTTGTCCAATTGAAAAGTCGGGTATGTTGGTTTAAAAAAAAAGGGTATGTAAGGATTATTTTGGGATAATGGCCCCCAACTACTAATTATTCCCAACACTTTTACCTTCAAAATGTTTGGCGCTTTTTATTAGGCAAAATTGCTGGGAATAATCTCAAAGTTGGGGCGATTATCCCAAAATAATCCCAAGTTGACATATTTCTCAGAATAATCCCAACTTGCACGACATTTCACCCAAGCAGACTAATGATGCCCGAAAAGATGTTTTCAGGTGAAAGATTGCATATATGGCTAAAGAACATATGCCTAATGCTGAAGTGGCAGCAGATTAAGTTAAAAGGGAGAAGGAAATGAATGATGAATAATGTGAATTAGGAGTTTCAGGGGTTTATGTGGTCTCATTTAATTTAATCACGAGCAAAGTTAGCATTAAGTGCATGATCTTTAGCCACATATGCAAAATTTCACCTGAAAACATCTTTTCGGGCATCATTAGTCTGCTCGGGTAAAATGTTGGGTAAGTTGGGATTATTTTGAGAAATATGTCAACTTGGGATTATTTTGAGACAACGGCTCCAACTTATTCCCAGCAATTTTGCCTTTTTATTATGTAGTTCTTTGTAATATCCCCTCATCCTCTCCCATTTTGATTACGCGTTAGTGCGTTACCACTGATCACCGAATTTTACACTTCTAGCCATTATAGGCGCCCTGACCAAAACGATCAACTTGACATTTCAATATTTTAATTTTACAAATCCTCAATGGGTAAAATAAACGAAGCTATGAAGCTCATGTTAAGAAACCCACTTTTGTCAGACCCATCATTCTACTCAAATTTCCTACAACTTTGCATCAATTCAAGAGCCGAAAAACACGGGCGTTTGATTCACACGTACATATTCTACAATGGGTTGCACACTAATATGACAATTAACACCAAACTGATCATCTTCTATGGCAAAGTTGGTGACATGGTCACTGCACGAAAGGTGTTTGATAAAATGCCTAAAAGAGATATTGTAACTTGGACTTCTTTGCTTTCTGGGTATTCTCAAAACGGTGAATTTAAAGATGCCCTGATGGTTTTTAAGGGTATGCGTGATTGTGGTGTTAAGGGTAACCAGTTTAGTTATGGTAGTGCGCTTCGGGCTTGTAGTAAGTTGATGTGTTTAAGAAGTGGGATGCAAATTCAAGGGTGTGTGTATAAGAGTAGGTTTGTTGAGGATGTTTTTGTGCAGTGTGCATTGATTGATATGCATTCGAAATGCGGGGATATAAAGGATGCGAGTTATGTGTTTTCGATGATGAAGATGAGGGATTTGGTTTGTTGGAATGCTATGATTGGTGGGTATTCTGTCCAGGGACTGTCAAGCTATGCGTTCAGAACGTTTCGGTCTATGTTGAGAGAAGGTGAGGCCAAATCGTACTGTTTCTTGGCTTGGATCATTATTCTGGATTTTAAGAGTTATTGTGTTTGTTGATGTTGGCCTTATGTAGATGACCTATTAGAAAGGATGGCAGTACATTTGACAATCTGATGTTTTTGTTTACCTTGTATATTTCGTAGGTTTGTCACCAGATTGCTTCACTTTTGGAAATTTGTTGGGTTCTTGTAGTCAGGCCATCCATCTGCCCGTCATCAATCAAATACATGGCTTTGTTATTCAACATGGTTTTCGAACGCATGATGTATTGAGCCGGCTGTTGATTGATGCTTATGCAAGGTGTGGAAGCATGAAACACGCTGATTTTGTTTTTAGGAGTGCGGGTTTGAAAGATATAATGTCATATACATCTATGCTTGCTGGGTATGCACGAGAAGGGAACCATCATATTGATGCTTTAAGTCTCTTTTGTGAATTGTATAGAAGTGGTATGACAATGGACGGTTATATACTCTGCACTATGCTCAGTATATGTGCCAATTCATCGTTATTGAGCTTTGGGAGACAAATTCATGCTCATGCCCTGAAATATGTGCCTGTGAATGATGTGGTTATGGGTAATGCCCTCATTGATATGTATGCCAAATGTGGAGGCCTTGAAGAAGCTAACCTAGCTTTTACCCAAATGCCAGAAAGGAATGTTATTTCTTGGTCGTCTCTTATTGATGGATACGCTAAGTATGGGCTTGGAGATAAAGCAATTGCATTGTATAAGGAGATGGAAGAAGAAGGTCTCAGGCCAAACAGTGTTACATTCTTGTCTCTTTTGTTCGCTTGTAGTCATGCAGGATTGACCGACGAGGGCTGGGAGTGCTTTAGAAGTATGATTGAAAAATATAACATAGCTCCATCTGAAAAGCACTACGCATGTTTGATAGATCTCCTTGCAAGAGGAGGCCAGTTAGAAGAAGCTGTCAAGATAATGGAGAAGATGGATATTCAGCCGAATGCCTCACTATGTGGCACGATTCTTGGCGCTTCCAATGTTCATGGAGATATTTCTGCCGGGAAAATTGCAGCGAAGCACCTTTCTGCTTTAAGTATTGATCGGTCTGCTAATTATGTCTCTTTAGCTAGTCTGTATGCTGCTGCTGGTTTGTGGGATGATTCCTGTAGAACACATAAATTGATGGAGGAGAGGGATCTAAAGAAAAGTCCCGGCAGCAGCCTTGTCTTGTCCTCAGGGTGAAGAAGTTAGCTGATGGAAATTTGATGAAGTATGAAGCAGCTTTGGCTGGTTTCTCTTGGAACCTACTATTAATGGGATCTTCTGGTTATGTTGAAGCCTCATGATTTAATGTCAGCGATGTCCAGTCAGTCCTCTAAGAACCTGGGCAAGCTGTAGTCTGCAGCCTGCACTTGCTAGCATGCTCTTCTCCATAGGTAGGATTTGATTGTTCGATTGCTCTTGCCATTTTCTTGTTTTGCATATCAATTATATAATTTATTTGTGTTACATGGGATATTAGCCACTTGCAGCATAGATTGTTCCTTTGTTTACCTCTTGATAATAATGGTAATATTTGTTGAATGGTATTACCTGCTAGTTGCTGGCTTGGCTTGATGACTGCGAGGGAGCAACCTGTGTTTGGAAAATTTCAGTCCATGTGTAGTACCAATGCTGTCCCCTAGCGGAGGGAGGTTAATGGCTGAAGTCCTGGCAGAGCAGAGGAAGCAGAAGTGACAAACTCTGGTCTTTAATTTGCCCGAGGTAAGTTGGTCCAGCAATTTTGTTGTTTACCTAAAACCACACATTTAAGGATGCAAATTCATGAAATTGTGCTTACTGAAATGGTCTGAAAATTCTGTATTAACATCCACTAAAATGAATATCTTGTTCCACTTAGCAGTTTCTCATTGGTTGGAAAACTTGAATTGATGACCTTGAGGTTCTTGCCATCATTGTATAAATCTAAGGGATAAAATGACTTCATATATAATAATTCTTCTGTCCTCGATAGTCGATACGCCCATTTTTTGAAGTTCAACCTCTGTCACTTTAGAAGTTAATTGAGTTTTAGATTCAGAAAGGACCGATAAGACTACTATCTCTGAAGTCGTTGGATGATTAATCTAACTTTCTCCTCCTTTTTCTGTCTCAGCTTAAATGAACAGAATAAAGACAAAGGAAAAAAGAAACTCCGCCTAGACTCCAGGACTATATAATGTTTCAGCCTGAGATGTGAGATGTTTCAACTGTCAGCGATCTGATTTTTATCCCGAAGATTGTGTCTGGACTGGGTGGTTAGAATTATTACTTGACTTGTAGCGAGTAGCGACTGTCCATTATTCAGGCTTGCCACCTCTAAACATTTATTCATCTGTTAGTCGTGTTTACAGGCATTAGTGTTGCATATCTTTCCCTCACTGCACACATTATCTCTATTTGCGGTTACAAACTGATGATGCATGAATTTTGGCTTGAACTTTTATGTCGTAATGTGTTCAAATATCATCATTGTAGGGGAGAATGGTTGTGCATATGGTAATATGAACAGTTGAACACCTGAGACTGAAGCATCAGATGATGTTGTCTTTGGCTTGTTTGGTCACTCTACCCCCTGCATTAGGGCCATTAGCATGTTCATATTCAGTCCAACAGCTTCTTCATGATAGATGCCTTACGGAAGTACATATTGGCAGACAATTGACAGACACAGAAGTGAAGCCAAACGATCATGTTGACGCTTTAGTTTGGAATGCAGCTTATTGTAAGTTTAGTGCCTCGACTGTCTGTTGAATTTCTAACTATACAGTGACTTCTATTCAATGGTGTCTATGTTGTGCAGGAGATGTGCTCTAGGATCGAAATATCTGCATTGGCAGAACTACCCATTCTGAAGCTTTTTCTGTTCACATTTGTGTATTACATTTGAAGTTAGCCCAAGTAACCAGTTCTTATCTATGATCTATTATTCCAACTTTTTCTTCCACTAATTTTGAATGCATTTTCAAGCATCAGTCAATATATTTGTTTTATTGAACTTATGGCTCATCAATCCGACTAATGTTTTTGGCAATTTATATCCTACGCCCGGTGTACAATGAGTATGGTACATCAGGCCCATACATATGTTATTTAGTGTATCATATATGGTTATTTTTCTTTTGGGCTGCTATGTTGCTATTGGGTCAAGCCCTATATATGATATTCAATGTTTTTCATGTAAAAAAATCCGACTAATGTTGATGAGAATCATGGTTTTACCAACAATTTTTTTCATAAAGACGAGAACATTTACCAAAATTACATCTTCTCTGGCGTTTTTCCTGGCCTGTGTAAATGACGAAAAATGCTCACTTTTTCTTTGGCCCTTATTTTTCCCTTTCCATGCCAGGCTGCCAGTTACGTACACAAATACAAAAATGGGCCTAGATCACTACAGTAGTGGGTTTCCCTTGCTTATTGGGTCATATAAAACTAAAAAAGATTTGGGTAACAAAGCAACAAAACAAGAGAACAGAAATAGAAACACACCGAGAGAGTCACCTCTCATTCTCATTTCCTTATCCTTTAGCTTCATAACGGGATTTTATCACATCATCATCAAACTACCAAAACCAAATATCACATAACAAAACACAACACTCTCATCATCACTCTGCTTGCTGGGTGTTATGCAGCAGCCACACTTCCCACAAGCAAAGTAGTAGCATACTAACATATCATATAATGACAACATCATCATGTTTGTTGCCGCAGTTCAAATGCCACCCTGACACCTTTTCCCTCTCCTCCAAACTCCCTCCTCCTACTCCCTCTTTTCCCCACGGTACGCTTTTATATTCTTCTATTAAGTAACACCGTCCCAAATTAGCTGTCACGTTGCTACTTTAATGTGGCTACTCCTTTAAGTGGACCCACATGTTGTTGGACAATTTAAGTGGCCGTAGCGATGTGACAACTAATTTGGGACGAAAGTAGCATTTTAAAAAGTGGGTATTTCTGTTTATTGATTAGTAAGCTGTTTTCTAATGTTGACATTAATTGGCGAGACAACTAATTTGGGACGGAGCTTAAAATGTTTTTTTGATATTGTGTGTAATGATGGTACGTTCAGAATGTTACATACTAATTTGAAAGCGTATTATTTGGGTATGTTTTTGGCAGTGAGAAATAGAGATAGAGAAAGAGATTATGTGTATTTTCGAGCTCAATGTGCGGTATCTACGCCTGCGCCGCCAATATCCGCTGCTGAAACTGTGCTTCTTGATATAGAGAAGCTACGTTTGTCTTATGAAGCTAAGCCAGCTTCATTGCTTCCAGCTTATGACTCGATAACTTACTCGCCCTCTGTACATTCCCCTTCTAAGGTGAGAAGTGAGGACTTAACATCATTAGGTTAAATGTTGGCATTTTTTTTTAGCATATGGAGATTCTCTTTCTGAAGAATCTGATTTTGTAATGGAACTTGGAAATGAAAATGGTCGTGAATTAGGAAAATTGATTTGATTGCAACTAATGTAGGGATATCATAGTGGATAAACTGGCTATTTGGCTGTAAACTTGCATCGAAATTGTAGAATCGACATTTGTTCACAGACATGAAAGCATTTCTCAAGAAGAGGGAGTGCTACATTATTCATGATGTTCAAGCATTGCGAGCATCGTGAAGCTTGGGTTGAAGAGTTATCATAAATGTTTGTGTTGGTCTGTTGGAGGCTTGTGCTTCCATACCAATTTACAATTTCCATACTCTTTTAAGAGAACTTTTGCGAAAGGAAGACCAAAAAATTGATATGGAAAATTTTTCAGTGAGCAAGTTCCTTAGTTTTATGACATTGTGTTATACTCGTGGGAAGAAATGAATGGCTTTTTTTTTGTTTGAATTATAATCCTGTGTAATTATTATTCTTCTTTGTCTGTTTAGGCTAATTTTGATGCTACTTTTGCTGCCAAAGCACTTATTGAGAATGAGGAGGCCGTCATTGCCGCTGCAGCTTCTGAAGCACTGACCTTGGCGAGGGCAGCCGCCAAGGTTGCAAAGGATGCGGCTCTAATGGCTGGTATTACCCAGTTCTCTATACCGGATTCTGCCTTTGATAGTGTTTCTGAAGGTCAACCAACGAGTGCTCAAAATTCAGAATTTCACTTGGGTAATACCAGAAGTTCGGAGATTCTAGACACTTTGGTCAGAGAAGGTGACTTCGAACAATCCTCATATTCAGATTCTGATGGGTTGGAGCCTACTAGTGAAGACCTTCAACAACTGCAAGAAGAACTTGTGGAGAGCACCGCTGTAAAATCTGTACGTTCCGAAGAGCGAAAGGCCAAGCGAGCGAGATCTGCCAAAAAGGTTGTCCCAACCGGAAAAGCTTCTACTCGGAAAAAAGGCACATCTGGGCGATCAGTAGGCGCTTCTGATCCAATGGGATTTATAAAGGGAAGAACATGCAAAGGGAAGCTTCTCACAGCTGCAGAAGAAGGAGAGTGTTCAAGTGGAATTCAGGTATCCTTTACTTTTAGATATACTGAAAGCTTTAATAAGCCTTGTGGGACTTAAATAACAAAAAATGAATTACTAGTGATAGAAGTAGGTTGAGTTACTACTCTTTAAGGCAGATTGGACCCTTGTAATACTGGTTATGCAAACAGTTGATTGGGTTCGCTTCTTTACAAGGAACAGTACCATTTACTTTTGAGAAAATGTCAGAGGTAGTAAGAGATATAAACAAACATTGTTAGATTTTAAGAAACATTAATCATCAGTTTCTTCCAAATGGAACTACCATCTGTGAGTAAATACATCAGCAACCTCTTATCTAATAAAAATACAACAATAACGTACCACGGCTTGACTTAGGGATGTATGTGGACTTCTAACTTTCAAGTAATTTCCAACAATTAGAACCAAATGTGCATCTGCTTACTTTTTTAAGTGTAATGGGCAATGATTTTTTGTTATGTGTGGTTGTAACGAAAGAAGGAAATTCTTCAAGAGTTGGAGCTTTAGGGTAGAAAGAACTAATTTTTGTGCTTTTTCTCTCCCCCCCCC
>ONZK01000084.1:130260-150754 GCA_900322385.1 Pharnaceum exiguum | reverse complement strand
CCATATAATGACCTAAAACTGAAAACTTACCTTTTGGAGGACCCTTTTGGCTCCATCAAGTTATGGATGGATAGAAATGGAAAATCTTTTATTACATTTCTGGTTCCCCGTTTTGCTTGATGTATACGTTATCTAGGGATAAAATACATCGACGTCTAACTTGTGCTAGCTTCTTAAGTACTTTGTCAATACATGGGCCTTTTGGAAGCAACCTTCCCGTAACAATTTCCACTTATAAGGGTGTGTCTGTGTTCATCTAGAATGGGTAGGTCCTGCACTAGTTAGTATCACGCAAGGTTGTCCTTTTTCTTGTTCCAATTTTCTTTTGTTGTATCCTTTGTTACGCAATTTGGTAAAGATTCGAAGAAGATAGTTTAGATGGGCTGGGTGATTATTGTTATCTAATAATCTTCTTTGCTGGATTTAGGCGCGGGTGGCCAGAGAGTGCCAACACCTGGGAGCCTGTAGATCATCTTCAAACTTGTCCTGATGTTGTAGAGGCATATGAAGAGAGGTTTTCCTCCCTCAGTCTCTCCCTTGTGTTAGATTTATAGTTAATTGATCTCAGATAAGGAGTACCTGTGATGTGTAGTGAGAATATTCTTAATTTTTGAATGTTTTTTGGGGCTGCAGTTTACGGTCTGGGCAAAGGAAGAGTTCTCGGAAGCGTAAACGTAAATTTACTCAACCGAAAAAGAAAATGCAATATTCATATGGTGCTTCCAAGAGTAAGAATTCCCCTATCAAAATGACACTTGAAGACCAACCCTGTGAGCCTCGTGCTCCGGACAAACTTACAGACCTACAAAGTGGGATGGTTAAAGTTGTCGTTCAAGGTGATGAGGGAATGAAGACAGCCGTGGAAGACAATCCGTGGCAGTCCATAAAGTTAGATACACATGTTGATAATGATGAGAAGAATAACGGTTTCCAGCATTGGGACAAAAATTTAAGTGAAACGAATATCAATATAGTTTCTCAACAAAAGACGTCACTAGAAGGCGATAAGCCTGCAAATGGCCAATCCAATGCGGACTGTGTAGAAGCAAGTCAACCTAATCAGCAAAGAGGGGCAAAACGGCGCAAGTCGAGTTCGGTACGCAGGTTTCAGCATGACATATCATCACGCAGCATTGATCAGTCTAGCCCAATGAATATGGGCTCTTGTGATAGTGTTGAACCGCTTGTGCTAGGGAATTCTAATGGTTATTGTAAGAAGAAACTTGATTCCTCTAGCAGTCCTGTTGTGATCACCAAGATCGTCAAGCCCATATGCTATTCAACGACTGTGACGAACAATGTCCAAGATGTTTCCGTAACCTTTGTGGCAAAGAGGTATGCTAAATCTACTTAAAATTAACTATTCATATGATTCTGTTGCTCGGTAGTAGTTTAATTATGTGCTCTGTCTAGAATTAACTAGTGATACAGATCAGTAGGATCGTGGACAACTATCTCTGGGAGGTAGTACAGAGACTTTGATGATGTTGGCCTCAAATGCCATTTGGATGCCAAAAACAGAGAAAAGTACGACCACCTTACCCTGGATGATCCTGACTGTCAGCTTGAGTCAGGGTCTTGGGATGTTAAGTTGTGCAAAATCTTTCTTAAATTTGATCAATATGGAATGGAGGTTGTGATCCCAGGCGTAGGAGTAGATATACAAGTGCAGAAGCTGAGTTTCAGTATGCTTTTGTTGTTATACTATAAACTGTATGCTTAACACTTTTGGTTGCATGTACTTGTGAAATTTGTTTCCTGTTTATGTCAATGGCCATTCTCTTGTGATATTATACCATCATCAATAGTGCATTTCCTATGGCAAGGTGTTTGTTGATGTTTTGATTGGAGAGAAATTTGTCCCTTCCTCAAGAAATCGTGAAAGAAAAATTCAAGTTCCTAGATGACCTCTAAATACTTGTTTTCATTGAGAGAGTGGAATATGATTTTTATACTTGTGTTTTCTTGAAGCGCTGATGGAACAGATACTATTGTAGATAACAAGTACCTCGGGGCAAATTTTCCTCATGTGGTAATGTTTTCCTCTTTTCGCTCTGATATATTATTGTACCATTCATATTTCCCTCCACGCTGAATTAGTTTTCAATTTGTGAGTGTTATTTTTAACTATCAAGTTAAGAATGAATTTCAGACGGAAGTATTAGTTTTATTGGAAGAGTGTGTTTGTTACCTTGACCATGGTCTCTGATATTATCTTTGCAGTTGATCAACTACTATGAGCAGCATTTGCGCTACATACAGTCCTAGACTCCTAGTTGACGTGACATAGACTTTCAACAATCCTGGAGATATCTTGACATTTAGTTCAGTGTTGTCTCTCATTTGTTCTAGAGGCGAAGAATTAGGCAAGAGGTCAGATTGGCGAGTATTTGTGCAATGTGTGGATCTGTAGTGTGTTCTGTGCCATATGTAGAATATTATGTATATGGCCAGTGAGTTATTGTCTCCGACATTGGCTCTAAGATTACTTGAATTGTCCCATCTGTGATTATCTTTCACTGGACATATGTCCACAGTGGTGCTGTTTTTCCTTCATGTAATTAGCACACTGAAGAGCACGACTACTTGAGTACTTAGGTGCGTCATGGTTGTATTGCACTTTACTTCGTTGTGTTCTAAGTCTAACTTCTAACTATTGCAACATTTCATGTGAAAAGTTTATTGTGTACCTTTCCCGGAGAAGAAGCATCCCTGTAATCACTAGTTCACTACTGTAAATAAAAAAAAAGTAAGACGTATTTTTTTGAGTGGACTTTAGAGTAAATAGCTAAAAATGTAGGCAAATTACATTGTACACCGTGTACCTAAGCCTTGCCTTTATAATTAGGTAACTAAACATTGGAATTTAAATTCTTTTAAAGGGTTGGACCTAGAATAAGTGAGGAAAACAAAGTGTGTATAGTACAAGGTATATTTAGGTGTATGGGTTCTCAAAAAAGAAGAAGAAGGTATATTTAGGTGTATGATATAGGTTTTTGTCATTGGCGAAATGGTTTTGAAGAATCCATACTTTTGACGATTATCCAAAAACAATCCCAATTTCAAAAATTGTTACGAATAATCCCAATTTCAAAAACACAGCGTAAATTACAATGACATTCATATTTTAGGTCCTTCATCCATTGAGCATTACATGACAGTTTTTTTTTTTGATTCATAATTTTCACTCTCACTATCTCATACGGAGTACAAGACTGTTTTTATGGGTACATTTGGCATCTAACGATTTTCACTCTCACTATCTCATACAATACTGTTTTTATGGGTATATTTGGCATCTAATGATTTTCACATTGCTGGTACAAAGGTTTTTATGGGGATATTGGTTGTTAACAATTTTTCATTGCAGGTTATACGAGATTTCTCATACAGGTACTAAGTGGGTCATTTTGGAAACAGTCTCCCGATTCCTCAAATCGGGGTAAGGCTGCGTATATCAGACTATCTCAGTACCCCATTTGAGAGGATTCTACTGGTATTGTTGTTGTTGTGGTGGTAGTAGTATCTCATACAACGGCTAGCCTAATCCAAACAACAAAACAAGTTAAATCGTAATTTTAAGATTTTTTTAACCATGAAAAAAAAAGCACTCAATAATAATCGGTTAATCTCCATCAAATAATAATAATAATAATAATAATAATAATCAGTTAATCAAACCTCCTCTCCTCCCAATATAAAAGCCCAGTAACAATAACAACGACCACCACTAACTCACCATCATCATTCATAATGTCGTTACCACCGGAGTCCTCTCTCTCACCATCCGTAATCACCTACCTAAACACCACCTTCCACCCAACAACAACCACAACCACAACCACAACCACAACAACCCAACTCTCTCTCTCAAATTCAACTCGCTTAGTCACCGAGTTAGACTCACAATGCGCACACCTAACAGCCACCCTCTCCGATCTCACTCGCCGCCTTCACTCCCATCTTCTCTCTTACGCTTCCTTCTCCGACCAAATCCACTCCTCTTTTACTCACATCCACTCTCACCTCTCCGATCTCAACTCCCAATCCTCCTCACTTTCGTCTTCAGGTAACTTGGCTGATACGTTAACTGGAAATGGTTTGGTGTTTTGTGGTTTTTTTGATTGATTGTTTTTTTTTTTTTTGGGTTTAAGATGGAATGGTGGCTGAGGACCTTCCGGCGCTTGCGAAGGAGGTGGCGAGGGTCGAGATGGTCCGGAATTACGCTGGTGAGCTTTTTGATGATCGGAATTTTATCGTTTTAATTGTTTATTTTAGATATTGTTATAGTGATACAATTTGGATGACGAAATGTGGTGGAAAATGAAAAGTAGAATTTTTAGGCTAAATATGACATTTTTCGATGATCGGGATTTTATAGTTTTTTGATTAGTTAGATATGTATATGTGACCGAAAATTAATTATATTGTATGGATATTGTTATAATGATGCAAGTTGGATGAGGTGCAATGTGGTGGAACTGAAACTGATTTTTTTGTTTTATTTTTTTGACATTCGATTACTTTTTATTTTTTTAACACCCTATTAATATTGGTATTTGTGAATCTACAAATTGAGACCTTTCCAATAAGATACAAATAATTACGAATGGATGTAGTTGTCACAACTTCTTACAATCTAAAGAAACGAGGCGAACTGAACTTGGTGAAATAAGCTTTTAGAAGTTGAAAAAAACAGGCCCTTAATAATTGTCAGTTTTTTGTTTTGTTTTGGTGAGAGCGTTGGTAGAGAGCACTAGAGCAGTGAACCCCTTGTGACCTTGTGCTTTTAAATTTCTAAGAAGAGAAACTTCATCCTCTCTACATGCCTGTAATCACTTCATGCCACAATGCACCTTCATTGCCTGTACGGTTGTACCTGCAAAAGGTTTGCCTGTCTTTTGAGATGAACTTGTTTTTCCCCGTTTTTGGTGCCTTGTTTCATCTGGGTGTTAGAAGCAGCTAGAGCTGCACTAAGCTTAATGTTAGTGCCTTCTTTTTTCTTTTTTTAGAAGTACACATGAGAATTATTAGGATACCCTTCTGTCAAGGGTGGTTCCTAATCTATCAAAAAGTAGTATTTTAAGAAAATCCACAATATCTCTGTGGTCAGTTTCTTGGATATTATTTACATATAATATCTATATTTCACACTTTTAGGCATAGCTTTGCTGCTATGCTGTACGATTTTACTGGGGACAGTTGAGAGGGGATGCCAAGGTTTTGGCTGACATGTAGTCAATTAACTTTGTATAGTAATATATAATTAGATGTATATCAGAGGAGTTTCTGGTGCGTACACTTTTGCTGCGAATGGTGTAATATACTCCGTATTGGTTTTGGGTGGTGGACTGTAGAGTGGCCTTTTTATGTGGGTTTTGGAAATCCATGTGACTTTTATTCATATTGATCCGTGTATATGTTGGAATATTTACCTATTTGTCTTTCCTGGACAGAATATTGTCTTTCTTTCAAGTTTTCAATATAGACTCTAACACAGATACATTTTTTCGTCTCAGAGACAGCGCTGAAGCTTGATGGCTTGGTTGGTGAAATCGAAGATGCAGTGTCCTTGATGTTGAACAAAAAGCTGAAGAAAAGTTCTATTACTCAAAGTTCTGAGGTATCACTTGAACTGAAATGATTTAGTGAGCCTTATTTCTAGATTTGGTTTATGTGTTCTTGTAGAATTGTGTTCTCTTTTATTTTAGACTATAACACTGATACATTTGTTTTGATTTCCTTTTTTCTTTTTTTTTTGGTAGGAATTGCGTGTTACTGCCATCAGTTCACTTAAATTGGCTGAAGATGTTTTATGTTCAGTTACAGAGACTCGTCCTCAGTGGAGTCGACTTATTTCAGCTGCTGATCATAGAGTTGATCGATCTTTAGCAATTATGAGGCCACAGGCCATTTCTGATCACAGGGCGCTTCTTGCTTCAATTGGATGGCCACCACCCCTTTCCACACTGAACTCTCCAAATGTAGATGCGAAGAGATCAACTGATGTGACAAACCCTCTTTCAGCCATGGGTGGAGAGCTTAGACAGAAATATTGTGACGATTTTCTGGCCTTATGCAGCCTGCAAGAGTTACAACGACGAAGGAAATTACGGCAACTCAAAGGTTTTAATAGTGCTACAGTTTTGCACCAGCCCCTTTGGGCTATCGAGGAACTTGTAAATCCTCTAGCTCTTGCATCCCATCATCATTTCCAGAAATGGACTGATAAACCAGAATTTATTTTTGCTCTTGTATACAAGACTACAAGGGACTATGTTGACACAGTGGATGAGTTGTTGCAGCCACTGGTTGATGAAGCTATGTTGACAGGTTACAGTTGCAGAGAAGAATGGGTTTCAGCTGTGGTGACCTCCTTGTCGACATACTTGGCAAAGGAGATATTTTGCGAATATGTTTCTCGATTGAGTGAGGAAAGTCCTACAGATGTTCAGCTTCAAACAAAAATTTCATTGCTTCATCTTGTTGATTTGATGATATCCTTTGATAAAAGAATTCAAGCTTTGGCTAGCCAATCAGAGATATTAGACTCCGTTGAAGACTACAGTCTCCTGAAGAGGATATCTTCTCTCTCAGTCTTTTGCGATCGACCCGATTGGCTTGATAGATGGGCAGAAATTGAACTTGCTAATGGTCTAGAAAAGTTGAAACCTGAGATGGAGGATGAGAGAAACTGGACAACCAAAAACCAGGGATCAGTCCTATTTCCAGGTTCTGAGGAGTGTAAAGCTCCTGCAATATCTTCAGTGTTTCTTCGCCATTTATCATCAGTCATTGACCGCTGCAGGTCACTGCCTACTTTATTTTTGAGGACAAGATTTATCAGATTAGTGGGTACACCAATTATTCAGACACTTATGAATCACTTACTTTCCAGATGTTTAGAGGCAGAGGGGCTTACAGCTTTGGCAGATGATGATGCTCTGAGCAAGGTCATCACTTCCGTAAATACTGGTCGCCATCTGGAGTCAGTTTTAGGAGAATGGTCTGAGGATGTCTTCTTTCTTGAAATGGGTCTCGGACATGATGGTGACTTGGAAAAACCCATTGAAGAAACCACTCCACTTCCTGGTTTCTCGGAGGGGGTTGAAAATGGTGCTTTGGAAGAGGAAATAAGAATATTGGAGGAGTTTAGAAGGGAATGGGTTGATAAGATTAGTAATGTCATATTGCGAGGGTTCGATGCTCAGGTTCGAGATTATCTGAAAAATAGGAAACAATGGCAGGAGCAGATTGAAGAAGGTTGGACTGTAACAAAGTCTTTTGTGTTGTCTTTAGATTTTCTGCAGGGGAAGTTGTCTATACTAGAAGTAGAGCTGAATGGTATGGACTTTGCTGCTGTGTGGAGAAGTTTAGCGAGTAGTATAGATCGTTTGATATTTCAAGGAATTTTTCTGAGCAATGCAAAGTTTTATGGAGGTGGTGTCGAGAAGTTAGGAGCTGATATGGGTGTCTTGTTTAGCGTTTTTAGAGCTTGGTGTATAAGACCTGAAGGCTTCTTTCCCCGAATTAGTGAAGGGCTTAAGTTGTTGAAATTGGAAGAAGATCACCTACATGATCTTTTTTGCCAAGGAGAGGGGTGGATTAAACGTAATGGTATCAGACATTTGAGCTTAGCAGAGGCGGAAAAGATTGCCAAGTGTAGAGTGTTCAAGTAATAAAAACTAGGGATCCAGATCAATGGCATCTGATCCACAAACCACCTGCTTTTTTTATCTGCAGGGTTTTCTACAGTTAAAAGGACGCTAGTGTTAGTGTTTATATGTCATGCTGTACATCATGGAGCATTTTCCACCTAATTGACTAAAAATCGGTTTCAACAGGAGTAATAATGCCCATTTTTTCGTCACAATCGTTGACATACGAGAATTAGTACAATTCTGTTGTTTAGCCCACCCTTCTCTTTTATTATTTCGATGTGGTTCTGGCCTCTGCTTCATGTGTGGCCAATCTTGAACTTCATCGGATCGAGTTCGAATGCTGCCTTCTCATTAGATGCCTGAGTTCGCCTTTTTGGGTGTCGAGCATGAATAGTTGGTTAGTTACTTTATCTTTTTGATCATTTGATGTAATATTTCCAGCATTCTAATGATATCAGTTTCACACTATGCTGTACATCAGTTGTGCTGCACTTTGTTTTATGGGTGAAAGATGCGTTCGTCGGAATTTAGGTGTTTCTAGTAGCGAATTTGCTTTATCAAATGGGAACCCTCAGTGTTAAATTTTGGAATTGGCAACTTGATTTCCTAGCTAGATTATATTCCTCACGTCGCCTTTCTGAGAGTATGATAATGTATAAATTTGTACAGGAGGATTAGACGTTTATTCTGTGGTAACTCCCAGTGTCAGTGTTCTTGATGTATACGTTCACAGACAACAATTCGCAATTGTGTTTACTACTTGAAAGGGATAAAGCGTCGGAATAAAGCGTTTATTTGAAAAATCAATACTCCCTTACGTATTGTACCTTTAATAAGGTGAGGTGTACGTGTACCATCATCAATAAGCAGGAAGCATTCAGTGATCAATATTCTCAGAACCCAGCACCACCAAAACTAATATTCTCCAAGCCCATTTTCAGGTAATGAGATTTTCACCAGCATGTTTTCTCTTAGCGTTCGTGGTACAAACTTCTAGCTACAGTTCTATTGACGATTTTGATTACCACTACTATAACAAAGCAGGTGTTCTCAAAACTTTTTTGTGTGCTTTCTCCGAACCTTGTCTTTCTGTGGGGTTATTTCCTGTTATGGTATAAGCATTTGCAAATACTTGCTACTATGTCATGGCTTGGGTTTGATGAATTGGATATTTTCTTTGAAATTAAGGTGATTCTTCGGGATGGAGGACAATAACAATACTACTAACAGAGGTCTGCTATCGGGTCTAGGAGGATATGCTGTGGGACACTATAGCCGTCCTCATCATTATGGAGCTTATGGTTATGGACGTCCGTACCATGGCTACCCGCCGCCTGAGTGTTACCCTCCAACTGCATACCCTCCCCCTGGGTATCCGCCTACTGGCTATCCTCATCATCACTCAGGTTGGCACTCTTCTGAACTGGATTTTTGATATTATATATAGTTATCTACATTCATGAAATTCGAGCATCACAGGAGACGCATGATGTCTTCTGCTCAAGCTAATTATATAACTTGATATATTGATGGTTAGTTTTAGCCAGAGGTTCAGTCCAAGGCCATATCAGAAGTTTCAACCCATTGCTTCTCCCAAATTCTTTATTTTGTGCATGTTATTTTTTGTCTTCCAATTTTGTGCATACTTTTACACCTAATTTCTAGTTTTCTGCAGCTGAGCAGAATGACCAAGTTAATTTAGTGAAAAACTTCATGGCTTGTCCTGCAGAATTGCAGAAAGTTGAGATTTACCCGGCCCTCTTATCTTATCACTGATCAGTCAATTCTTGAAAGAAAATTAAGACTTCCAAGGAACCATTTTTGAGTTAGTTCCTCCATTTCCGATGTGTAACCTGATATAGAAAGGCATAGATAATGGGTATGTCTTTGAGTAATAACCTCTTGAAATCGTTTAACAGGATATGGACATGGATCGTATGGTATGGGGCCGATGTTAGCCGGAGGTGCTCTAGGAGCTGCGGGTTTGTATGGAGCACACCATCTTGCACATGGGCACTATGGCCATGGTCATTATGGACATGGTTATTATGGAAGGTTCAAGCACGGAAAGTTTAAGCGCTGGAAGCACAAGCACCACGGTTTTTTTAGGGGCAAGTTCAAGAAGTGGAAATGAATGCTCCCTCTTAGCTTCCTGGTTTGATTTGGCGAAGAGTGATCCAGTGTTTCAGTAGTTTGATTTGGCTTGCGAAGACATTATGTGGACGTGGTGGATGTCTATGTAGTATATATATATCTTTGACTAGTATAAACGCATACGATGCAATATACCTGCATGCAATGAACCAAGCAACGTACCAGTTCCTTCAAAGGAGCTAGACAGTGAGTCCATGATAAGAAGTTAACTACTTTAATCCATTGACCATTGATTAGTAGGTCTTTATTTTGGGACTAAATTTTGGGTTTTCATTGAGAGAAGAACAAGCATATGGCAGCTTGGAAAGCAGGAAACAAAGAAGCCATCCATATACAGGACAGTAGGATACACCTATCTATGAAACGCCACTACTAGGCCTAGCGGCTAGACACCAATTGATCGAACTTTGACACGCCACTTAACTTCAATCAGAAAACACAAGCAACAACAACAACAACAACAACAACAACATAGTATATATTAACCAAAATATATAAGAGCAATTTGCCCGCGACTAATCAAGAATATGAGATTATTCCATCAAATAAAAGAAAAGAATATGATCTGAGTCTAAAGCTATGTAACCTTTCACACCATTTATAAAACACCAAGAGCAACTGTTTAGGTGGGCAAAAAGAACTACTGTTTTTTTAATAGAATCAATAATTTTGACAATTTGAAGCTAAAGATATACAGCCATTTAAGTAGGATGAGAGAAATTGGAGAAAAAGAAGAAAAGATCTAACAGCCATTAATTAGATGCTCAGTCATTCCCTTATTTTCCTGGCATCTTTCAAATTCGATATTCGATATTATCAGATGCGCAGAGTCAATAAGTGTATTTGATATACACGTTTTGAAGACTACAATTCGCAATTGTGTTGCCTCCTTGAAAGTTAAGAGATACGGACATAGCACAAAGAAATATTAGATAAATGCGAAGGAATAACGCTTTAATTGTAAATATAAGTACTCCCCTACGTTTTACCTGTAATAAGCTAACATACCATCACTAAGCAGGAAACATTCAGTGATCAATATTCTCAAAGCCCATTCTAAGGTAATGAAGTTGTTACAACTTATTTCCTCCTAGCTAGCTTTCTTAGAACAAACTTCTCAGAACTTTTTTTCTGTTCTCTCGCTTTTATTTTTTTCCTGGTGCAAGTTATATTATGTATCCTACCTTCGATTATATTTCATTGATTTTTTTCAATTTTTCTTGAATTTCTAAGGTAAGTCTTCGGAATGGAGGAGGAGAACAACAACCAAACTACAGACAGATGTCTGCTAACGGGTCTAGCGGTAACCGGTCTAGCAGGGTATGCTGTGGGACGACGCTATAACCGTCCTCATAATCAGTATGGAGGTTATGGGCGTCCACATCACGGCTATTCGCACCCTGAGCCTTGTCCTCCAATAGCGTACCCTGTCCCTGGGTATACGCGCACTCTTTATCCTCATCATGACTCAGGTCAGTTCTCTTTTCAACTGCATTTTATTCATTGGTTTCCTTCATTCTTTCAAGCATCACAAGGAGTTGAAAATTTTGTGTGAACCCATTTCATGATCATATGAGATTGGGTGAGGGGGTCATTATTGTGTAGCCGGGGGGTCATTAATAACCAGTCTCATATATGAAACGGGTTCACATAATTTTTTTGCGAAACTCATGGTGTCTTAGCTTGTGCTCAATCTACGTACTTTGATGATCTTGATGGTTACTTTAAGCTTGATGTCCAGTATATATAAGTTACTTTTTATCTGTAGACCATATCAGAAGTTTCAACCCATTGCTTCTTGCCAATTCTTCTTTTTTTGTTTCATTGGAACAATCCGGCCACCTACTGATAAATGATAATCAATGGCGTAAGAACTAAGAATACTACTCCGCTTGCGAGTTAGATAACAATTTGGTTCGCCAGATGAATGCTAACTGCCAAGCTACTATATATTTGTGTATCTGAGAAATTCAATTCAGGGTATGTTCTAAATTAAATATAACCTCTTGAACTTTTTTTTTACAGGTTATGGGTATGGACCGCATGGTTCCGGAGGTTCTGCATATGAGTCGCACCATCTTTCACATGGACACAATGGCCATGGTCAATATGGACAATTTTCATATGGAAGGTTCGAGCACAAAAAATATTAAGCGCTAGAAGCACCACGGAATTTTTAGGGGCAAGTTCAAGAAATGAAAGTGAATGCTTCCTCTTCCTGGACTCCTGGTCCATCATACATCAAAAATAATGTGGCTAACAGTGTGATACAGTGTTTCAATAGTTTGATTTGGCTTGTGTTATTGTGTTAGATGTAACCATATGCATATTATTGGATATGTTGTTCAACTTCTGTGCGCGTTGTGAGAGATCGATTAATTGATATCGATATCTTCTTATGTTGTACGGAGACAAATATGAGTTTCGGAAACACGATATGTAACGCGAATACGCTAACTTTAGAAAAGAAGACATGGGGATACGTTACCATGTGTTCTTTTTTAGGGGTAAATGACCGATAAATATCACGTTTTACTCAAGTTGTAACAAACATCACAAGCTTAGTATGACCAATTCACCATTACAGTTTTCATTTTATTAAGTTAGTAGAGAAAGAAGTGTACATGTACGTGAAAGATATAGTAAAAAAATGAAAATTAATGATGGGAGTATGGTACAAGTTTCAACCACAAATACTATAGATATCTAGTAGACCTAGTGGCGGATTGACGCCAACCGAACATACAGAATTGCAGAAACATACAGAATGCTTCGTACGGAATAGTTCATACTAGGTTGTGCTTTGTTCATTTGCGATGTTACAGTTTAGTAAAGAAGTTCCAGTCCAGCGATGTGATGCTTATTTAAATTAATAATCTCAGTAAAGTTTTTTTTAAAGGTAAAAAATGAGGTTACTAAAAGGCCTTTCAAGAGGCACTTCACTAAAGTGCGAGTATCCGTGTACCTCTGTTTAAAGGGAAAAAAATTGTGAGAAACCATATGATATATAAGATTGTGTATTGAACTATTAATGACCCATCGGCTACATAATAAGTTTTGAACTACACAATAATGACCATTCGACTACATAATAATGACTACTTAGCTATACAATAATGACCTCTTTTACCCAATCTCATATATAACGGGTTCACACAATTTTCTCTTTTCATTAAAAAATTTATATGTTGATGCAGTCATGCAGTGAGCCAACAAAATTTAAGTTCAACAACTTTGCATTATCTGGAGTTGAAGTTTTTATCTTAAAGTACTCTTTCGTATGAAGTAGATCAACTAACCAGACATGTTGATGCCTTGATGGCAACACCAGGGGTAGTTTGTTAATATGGATGTCACTGTCTTCGATTGAAGCCTTCATCATGTAACTATGTACGGTCTAGATAATATATACTTACGCGTCCATTTGTATGAGACGTCAATCACTCAATGCCAAACCATTCTTACGTCTCAATATTTTTCATTCCATTGTTATTTAGATAATCGTATTCACGTCGGCGGCCATGTAATAAGTTGAAGATCAACAATTTCGGTCCTCCTTAATTTCAAAATGTGAAGGATATCTTCTTCTTTTTTGACAAGGATATCTTGGAAAGAGTATTTCAAGACTCCAATTCTTTCTTTTTTTTTTGAGAACCAAGACTCCAATTCTTGGATACACTTAGTGTACCCATGTGTTTTTTCCAAAGCATTTTAACATTTATCATTACTCACCTATTGATTGTCATTAGTTAGTTCTTTAATTATTAGTTATAAATCCAGTCGGTATATGGGTACACCCGGTGTAGCAAAGACTTGCCAATTTTAAGATGACCGATGAATATCTCTCTGATTCAGTGTAGAAAAAACAAAAAACATCATTGTGATTCAATTGATGCTTTTCCCTTAGACCTTTAGTTTAATTTTGATAAGTCAATGAACCAAACAATTGATCAAAATTGAGGCCCAGAATTGAGAGGAGTGATATATAGAACTCTGTACTTGTATAACAAAAGAGAAAATGTTTTATATTCTATTTTTACATGGTTATTGGTTACAATTACATGACTACATCATTCCATCCCCAACCTGATGACATTGATAATATAACCAGAATATATACTCAATAATTTTTTTTAGAAAAAGTGTGGACTTACGCGTGGAAAGCATGAATGAAGGTAAGATTTTCATGAACTGTAATTTATATCGCAATATATAGCATCAATAAATATTCTTATCCTTTCTTTCCTTGAAAGGTTTTCTTCTTCTTTTCTTAGCTATATCGCCTGTATGAGTTCATAAGTTCATTAACATTAAAACAAACTTTTCCTTAGAAAGGACAAGAAGAAAAGACATTATTATAAACGCGTACGTTAAGTATGTAAGCAACGCGTATGTATAAACTCGTCATTTATATGCTTTCAAAAGTGTCCCTAGCTTATCTCTCGTTTTGTATAATTGTATACCTCGTGGTTCAATTTGAACGTTACTCACAAACCATTCATCTTCAATCAAACATATATTCGGATATCAATCATCAACTTGAATATATTCTCAAATTTCGGGGTCATATCAAAGCTAGGACGCATCCGGGCATTGAAATTCTCCAAACACCTACATATATTCTGGTAATCCTGCTCCCTTCTCGAATCTCTGAAGTAATCTTATTGAATATGAATATCTATGAAAACTTTTCTTATGATCAATACACGTACAGTTGGGTCTTTGATTGCCCAAGAAAGTTTTTTTTTCATTCCCCCACTTTATTTTTCAACGGTTCTCTTCTTCTATGCACGATAATGGTTGCTGACTGGAAAAACTATTCCTGGGTTATTAGCTAGTCTTATTACTAAATTTCGATGCCATGGGTCATAGATGTCAATCTATATATGAGCATTAGTATAAAGGGAAAATGAAAAGTGGTGAGTATGTACTGTATATGTCTGAATATCATTTGTTCAGAACTCAGAATAATAGTATTCTTCCCTTTTTCGTATGGCAAAGTAACATTAGATCGTATAATTGAGGAGATTTGGTTCTTTTGGATAACGTTCACGGTTTTGAACCCTCAAAACCTCATTTATCGGTCCTAGTATACAACTATACATAGATTGACTTGACAATCTCATGAAACCTGACAAAACTAATCTGAAGTTATTGATTACATAATCGTTAGTCCATAACCACGTACCATATGTTGACTTTACTGAATCCAATTGACCAAATGGCTACAAAAATTTTCATTGTTATACATACGAGATAGTTTAATGAGCCTAGATTTAAGATAAACCCAAATATAATCGAAAATAAATTGAACATTTTTTTTAGGGGAATCAAATTGATCATATACCCAATCCGAAAATGATTGATCAATGTTTTTGATCATCTAAATCAAATTGATCATATCAATCAGTAGGCAGTGAGAAGAGTTGCAAATTTTCCTTTCTGTCTAACTAAGGCGCGTAGAGTTATTAATCTACATGATTTAATCACTTTTTAAACTTCTTTCTCGTTCTGTTATTTTAAAGTTGGCTGAATTGTTTTGCTAAATTCTGAATTCTCCGTGCCAGGAAGTGATTAAGGTACAGACAATGCAAAACAATAACAATAATAATGGTGATACTACTGACAAAGGTTTATTGTCCGGTCTAATGGGATTTGCCGGGGGACAGTACGGTCATGGTAATCATCAGTACAATCAACATGGTGCATACCCATACCCGCCCCCTCCTCATGGATATCCTCCTCATCAATATCCATCACCGTACCCGCCTCCTCACGGAGGCTATCCACCAGCAGGGTATCCCAACCCGCCAGCTGCCTACCCTCCAGCATACCCTCCCCCTGGAGGGTACCCACCGCCGCCTCCACCAGCTGGTTATCCTTACCCCTCATCCTCTCATAATCATTCGGGTAAGGTGCTATTGTGCTCTACTTGTTCAAGTGTAGACTCTTGTGCTTTATAGTCGATCAATTAAAAATGTCTAATCATAATGGTTTGACAAATTCATCAGGCCACATTTACATGCGCCTCATAACAATTCTAGCTAGCACACTGGTCTCTTTTTGAAGGATGAACTGCGACTTTTTTTTTTTGGGTCTGATAACCTGCACTTTCTATTAACTTTATATGAACATCATATGAAACAATGACCTTAAATTAAACTATATGTTCAACATCAATTTACCATTTGTTGTTTTTTCTTTTTGTAATTTACTTGTAAAGGCTAAATGTATAACAACTAAACAATGAATATCAGCCATTTTGATCCTTAAAAGTCCAAGCTTGTGTGATCAAAATGTTGTCTGCCGTACTCACGTAATTAAGTCATGACTAAACACCGGAGGACAATCAACAGTCAGAAACAGTTCTTGTTTCAGTTGCACTTGCATCCTGATCCTACATGTTATATATGAGTGTGGTCTCGCCTGTATTGAAAAAGACGATTATGACTGATATGTTGAGTTGACGACACCTTGAAATTTTAAATAGGACATAGGCCAAAAGCAGGAGTAATGTTAGCCGGAGGTGCTGCAGCGGCTGCGGCCCTGTATGGGGCACACCACCTCTCGCATGGACATCATCATGGGATGCATGGTCATCATGGTCATTTTGGGCATGGTCATTTCGGAAAATATAAGCACGGAAAGTTTGGTAAACGATGGAAGCGCCATGGTTTTTTCGGAGGGAAGTACAAGAAATGGAAGTGATTTACCAATTATCATGTTGTATACTTGTATTTATTCATGCTAGACAATAAAAATAATATAACTTATATCATTAGCAAGCTCCAGTTCATAACTCCTTTTCGGGATCTTTGTCCAAGCTCCTCGTCCTCCTACTCTCCTAGCCTAGCTACTCTTTGATATCGCATTCAACATTAAGGATAACATTATAAGGACTACGCATCAGTGCATCAATCTCATCAGTAGATAATATTATAAGTACGTCGATCTGATCTCTAGCACTCCTCGATCAACAACAACAACAACCGAGTGTAAATCCTCATTCAATGGGGGTCCTCGAGGTCAGGATGTACGCAACCTTACCTCTGTTTAAGAAAACAGAGAGCTTGTTTGCGAGATTGACCAATTTGTATTGAAGTATTGACTACCAACAACTACACCAAAAATAAGAAGTACTGGAAGGTTTTATTAGCCATTTTGCTATAGTCCAATTAGCTATATCAATATTATCTTAATTCTCACACATATCATATATGTTCGTGTTCTTAAGAGAAGGGTTATCTAGTTCTCCGATTAATCTTCAATAGAAAGGAAAAACAGAAAGCATATATGCTAGTACAAATGTACAATAGATGCACTAAACTTGTTTTTCTTTTTAATTTGGACTACTAAAGGAGTAGGAGATGGCTCATCAGATCATGCATAAATGAAAAGAGGTTTGAAAATCTATGTCGATATGGGAGAATTAAATATTTGATTGAGAAATGAGACATAGACAAATGAATTATATGAATGAACTTGGCAATTGTAAGAATAATTGCTCATAAGTCCACACACAGTACAAGAAGAAACTTGACTGTACCAACTACCAAGTGTCTAATTAAAGTGAGAGCTTGGACGCAATGTCACCTATCCATTTTGTTATTCTTTCTTCCCTGCTTGTGGTGAATTATTAGAAATTTTATGTTCTTCAATCCTTTGCTCACACGTGATTTTAGTATCTTTACCTTCTTTTTTACATGGTATCTTTCTTTCTTCGAAGAGATAAACAAAGAATCATTTTAGATATCAGAATAGCCCTATAAATAGCATAATCGGGAAATTTGGTTAACTCACTCGAACATCAAAACTTCTGAAGCCTTTTTGGTAATGAACTCCCACTTTTGTTCCGTTATTATTATTTAATAAAATTCTTGACAAGTCTTACACTTTGATGAAATTATGCTTGCTATCGTTTTCTAAACTTCATAATTATCTTCTCTCATATGCTGTAGTACGTATTGTTGTTACAGCATTGTTTTGCTCTATCTGCCTATTAACTGCCTGCCATCAACCAAAGCAATATAGTGTTTGGGGAAAATGTAAAGCACTAACAATGCATTAATGCAAATTAATCGTTAAAAAATCTTAATTGTATCATTTTGGAAATTTAGTAGAGCACTAGACTTACAAAAGTTACCAAACTTAATCAAAATCGAATCCACAGTCTATGAGTTAGAGAAAATGTTTCAAATGAGTATTTATCCTATTGCTCATAGAGAAATTTAATTATTTTTTGTTCATCATGATCAGTACAGAAGATATTTCTTAATTGTCCCGTTTAAAGTTTTAAAGCAGGTTTCTTCAAGATTAATCTGACAGAAATGTAGTTGAATTTTGTAGGAAAAGAGGAATTATGGATCCTAGACGCTTGTTTGGACTTGGTGGTTCTAATCACAATGGTTCATACGGCGGCTATCCACCATCTCAATATCCCGCTAACAACTACGGGGCATATCCACAATCTGGTTATGGTCACAACCATGGTTCAGGTAATATCTTAATTTGGTTCTTGCCTAATTTATGTTAATTTATTTGCAATGCATTTCGGTTCTGCCATGCACCGATGTCAACATTTTGTTGGAAGGACACTAACTATATATATATATATATACTTTCGTTCCTTATAATTAATTAATGACTCAAATTTGATGATAATATGGTTCTTAAAAATAGCGATGAACTGATGATAATAATGAAGTTGATCAACACAAGATGGCAAGATGCCAAGATGCAATGGCTCACTCAGCTGAGTTCTAAAAAACAGCAATAATATATGGCAGAGTATTTAGTTATCTATTTATTTTTAGGTGTGAAGAGACAGAAGTAAAATTTAATTTAGCTACTATTCACTGTGAATTAACATATGCTTAAACACTTGCAATTTACAGGAATGGACATGTTCGGTGGAGGCTATGGGAATCAACAGTACTCTCACGGAAACCATCAAGTGAACCATGGCCGTGGTCCGTACGGTCATCACGGTGGTAAGTTCGAGCATGGAAATTATGGCCACGGTCACGGCTCCCACGGTGGAGGCAAGTACAGGCAATGGAAGTGAACCATTTCTCGGTCTGCCCATCAATAAACTACTTCTGCAGAAATTGCGAATCTATGTATTCGATCGTAGTGTGTTTTTTTTTTCCTTTTGTTTCATGTAAACTGGTACTACGGGTGGACTAGAACCACTTAAGTTACCTAGAGCTGCTGACGAAGGGTTTACACGAGCACGTACATGCCCTAAGAGTAGCCCTTTGTGTGGATGATGATCTATGTATTTGTAACATTTCAATAAACAATCAAATCACTTTCTGTCAAACCTAAAACTTTGTTGATCTGCTTGTTGAAATTAATTGGCATCGTTATCCATTCGCTCCATCAAAAGTTTAACTGCATATAGACTGCATCAAGCATGTACGACAGCACGAATTAGAGGAAAGGAATTGAACCAATACCTGTCTGGGCCAGGGCTAATGTTAATCGCATTAACGTTCATCGAAAACATTGTTAGCACTCGTACGTGTACTAAAGGTGGGAAGCTACTAAGCTATCTTGTCGAACCCAAAGCTACTAAGCTATCGTGTACAAAACTTGTCGAACCCAAAACAATTAATAACAATGTTAATCATCAAAACGATGCATTACTATCTTAAGAACAATACAATTCTCAATCACTAATGAGGTTCGGCGATGATTAAGCTTGCTAGAGCTGCGTCAAATAGCTCTTTAACAGAACCAGCGTCTGCCAGATTCTTATCTTCCCATTTGATCCACAACAAGTCAATAAGTACAGTGCAACATCACATACCAATAATGGCAATATGCCATCATACTCCAGAAAAGGTACTTCATAGAAATTAAAGGTTTAGCAAGCCCATGTCTATTGTATGACTGAGTCTTCTGCGTCCTTGCTGCAATTGAACTCGATCGCTACAACACAGAGTTCAAATTGTTGGCTTTATTATTATTATTATTATTATTATTATTATTATTATTATTATTATTATTATTGTTTTAATGAAAGGCAAAATATTATAATTGTTAAATGATTATTTTGTTTTGGAAAGAATGTTGAATTATATATGGCAGGACATATTTTCTGTGTGAAATCAAGGAAGAGACGTTAGAATGCAACCAAGGTGATTTGGATCTAGAATTTTGAGGAACCTTCTGCAAAATTTCAGCATATACCCAAGGAAATTCCAACGACTAGTAATCTTTAGTTCTTATATAAACTGATGTGGTGGTGCTCTGCTGGGTGGCACACAGTGAAGCAAATCAACTTGCACGCAGTCCAAATCACATAAGTGTATAAGGTTCCTCAAATACTAGAGAAGCACTTGGTTCTTTAACCTTCATCAAACACCGAAAGTGCTACTGTCGATCCAAAGCAATAACTTTCAAAGGCATACTACCAAGTATTACACTTGAGGCGAAGGATCAAAGAGGAGATCAAGACACCGTGCATTGACAACTTTCATACTCTTATCTCTTGATCTTATATTCCATTATTGTTCTCTATACTCATCTATATTATTGTTATTGTACTCTAATTATTGATAGTTGGGATTGATTATTGCAGGCTAGATCAAGAGGTTGACTCTAGTGTATCCGAACACTAAGGAAGTGTTGCGGTTGTAATCGATCACTATTAATAAAAGAGTGGTTAAAAATCC
>ONZK01000084.1:106062-129896 GCA_900322385.1 Pharnaceum exiguum | reverse complement strand
AGGATAGGCCCCGAGGGACTGGACGTAGGCTTGGCCGAACCAGTATAAATCGTTGTGTTTTGTCCCATTTTTAGCTTCCGCATATTTACTTTTATTTTACTTTATTGCATCGTTCATATTAGTGCCATACGGGCCAACACAAATCATCACCACCGTCAATTAAATAAAATACATATATAATCAACGAAATTTCTTATTGAAAATTAATTAAGATTCGAAAACAAAAGTACACTGAAATTTTTGGTGCATCATTCGTCTACCTTCACAAGGAGTAATGGAGTATATATCATAGTATTTCTAGTGATATGTTTCTATGATCTCATTTCATTCAACTTTATTTTTTTCAGATGATATATACATACGGAGCACATTTTTATTTAAGTGATTCACAGACGATCAAAATAGCCGTTATTCCATGCAGGTTTGACAGGTTTTCTACGTACTGCATCAGTTCCATAATAATAATAATAATAATAATAATAATAATAATAATAATAATAATAATAAATTCCGAAAACAATAATAATAATACAAAATATATACTTTGCTTTTGATAAGATTAATTTTTGAAGGTAGGTAGAGAAACATTTTTTGACTTGTATATATTGCTTTATGAATTTGTCAACAAATTCTCAAACGTACATTTTGAACCGCGTAACTTTTTAAAAATACTTTTCAAAAAAGGAATTTTATTTTTGAATTCTCAACATTATGGTCAATGGGATCGGAGCCATGCCTACTTTTTTTTTCTGATTAACATGAAAAAGAAGAATCATTGTAATTTATTATTATTAGTAGATAAATGCGTAGGAATAACGCTATCTACTGATTTCCTGTCAATAAAAAGAACCATGCGCGTTGCCTCATCTAACAGTACACTTGGTTTAACCATTCAGGGGCATTTGGCGATCACAGCTCTAGAAGCTGATTCGGTAATAATACTCATCTTGTTCTTTTGGCTTATACTGAAGTAGTGCCAATTTCACGTTGGATTTGCAATTGCTTTTTAGTATATATCGATGTGGTAGGGTAATTGAATTTGGAGATTAGATAGACGCATGTTCTCCTGCATGTCCTAGTATTTGTGTGATGGGAGGGAGTTTTTTTTTTTTTTTTTTGACAAAAAAAATAAGGTCCCAAGTGCTCCCTCCTCCCTATCAATTCTCCAAGATTGATAATACTATTACCGCAGAAGATCTAGGCCCATCATTTTGGTGAAAAAACAGCTCATTATTCTAATCTAAGGTGTTTCATGTCTGGGCATCTGTGTGACCATTTGTCTGCTATATTGTTTGTGTAATCATTCTGTTTACGTATCACACCCAAAAAAAAATGTTTACGTATACATGCAGTCAATATCTATAGCATAGCAATACGTATTCATGTCAATTAGTGAAAGAAATATCATGATATGCAAGCATTTGGTCCGGATAGATAGAACACACATGCAAGCGCAGCAATGGAGGTTGTGCTCAACAAATATATAAGGGCTCCCTAGCTAGTCTCTACATGGCTAATTCTGTACTCATCAACAACTCCAAATTCGACTTCACATTAACTGACAAGTCCTAACTTTGTTTATAGGAAGAATGGATAATAGAGACAGGGGCTTGTATGGATATGGAGGAGGATACGGTCACTCGAATTACGGATATGGAGGAGGATATTGCCCCCCTACCACATATGGAGGTTACCCCCCAGCTGGGTATCCTCATAACTCAAATTATGCTCATCACTCGGGTATACTCGCATACTTCAACTTGTTCTTTCTGGTTCTGAAGAGATGCAGATCATCTTGTATAAAATGATATTCGACATGTTACTTTTACAGGACATATGGGAATGTTAGCCGGAGGAGCTGCTGCAGCAGCAGCTTTGTATGGAACGCACCATCTCTCCCACGGACACCATCAAGGGATGTACGGTCAAGGGTTCTATGGGCATGGGCATGGTGGCAAGTTCAAGCACGGAAAGTTCGGTAAGCATGGGCATGGTTATGGTGGAAAGTTCAAGAAGTGGAAGTAATTCTCTTCCACTCTGCCAATTACTAGTCTCCAATGCCGAAGACAACCCTCTGTATTTGAGTGCTGCTTACGTTTCATGTTCAAGGTTATTGCTTGTGATTGTGCCACTGTCTTACAGCCTCTTGTTTTGAGGAAAACCTAATAATATTTTGTGTGCGCTTATCTTCACCCAACGTGGTTCACTTAATTTCTACAATAAAGTTACGTTATACTCCTTTCCTTGCATAATTTGTTAATCTAGTACTTGAAAGCTTTGAGGGATAAATGAACAGCTAACTCAAAGGAATATAAATAGTATCAGTAACAAGATTTCTTGAAACCGATATTTGTTGTACCGGTTAACTTCAATTTTCTACGGGTACAAAATTCGGCAGTCCTACTCCTACTAGTCCTACATGATTCTAATTTCTAAGCAATACAACAGTAATCAGAATGTCATCGCATCTTGACACTATCCTGGTCAAACAAAAGGCTCGAGCGTTTCTAATTACAACCTCGAGAAAAACAGTAGTTTACAACACTACAACAGACTACTATCGACACATGAGCTATATATTCACAGAAGCATTTCCAATAAGTTATCTTCATCATCGTATCTATAAACTAAGAGTGTTTTCTCTCCCACTTTCCCTCACGTCTCCCATCTCGTTCTCTTCGCTCCAAAATTTGTCTCGATTTGCTTCCCCGTGATCCGTGTCTCTGTGATGTACCATATCCACCAGGAAGGCCATCAAATCCAGACACCAATTCAGGGTCACCTGTGCTACCTGTATCTCCTGAATCCTTGCTCCCATCAAAGTTTTCTTCATAACTGCTGCTGCATTCATCAGAACGATCACGTGATTGAAGAATAGTTGGAGGTTGACCTGAGAAGGATCTGGACCCAGAAAGAACAGCGGGCGTTGTTGCCACTGAAGGATTAACAGGCATTTCAGCTTGCATGCTTGGTCCACTCGCTCTTAAACTGCTATCACTACCAGTCCTTCCAATGTCCCTATCTTTATACCTATCACGCGGGCGGCTGTCAATATAGTAAAAAACTGGATGTAAACAGAATGGCTTTCAGCGACATGCTATCCTTTGATCAAGAAATATCAATTTGCCACCCAAGTATATATTTACAGTGCAGACAGCACGACCCCTATGTTTCTGACTTTACCAACATCGAAAGATCTGTGGGATAAAACAACCCTCCTCCCCACACATTTTGGTTTTGAAGTTACTTCTGTCACTCTAGCAGTCTAGCATCATCAAATTTAGGAGTCAGGACACTGATAGTCATCTCACCTCCTAGGGGTGCCAGCAGGCAACCTTGCCATGCAGTGGCCAATAGACAAAGTAACCGTTTTATAGATTCTTGCTCTCAGCTCCGTTGATTTTTTGTCTTTAATGATGAATCAAAACTCCATTAAAATTTAAATTGTGCAGTCCAAACCACAGATTTCACAGGTGAGTAGTCATTACTCATTAGTCACTAGACTCACTACTGTATGATTTTCTACAAACAGATTGCAGGGGACTACCCGCCACATCAATAACAAAAACACAAAGGACTCCCTAAGCAAGGTAAAGGGGTGGAGAAGGAGGGGGGTCATCTAGTCTTGTGTTATTGAATCACAGAGATTGTTTCTTAGAGCCTTGCTTTGAAACACAAGCATCCTACTTCAAGATAATATGACTCCCAGTCAGTTTGAGCCTTTTCGATCTAGTCCATCATAATCCAAAGCCAGAAAAAAATTAAATAACTCCTTAAAGCTCCATATGAATGGACATTAAGGCTGACAATAATGCAAAGAAAATATTGCCACGACCAGTTTACCTTGGATGGGTTGAAGAAAATTCTCTGCGTTGAGGTTTGCTTCCAGATTCCACTTGCTCTAGCTCACGCTGAATCTCTCTCTACAATCACAGATCAAGTCAAGTCAAAACCAAATAATCCCTCTTTCCCAAATTTGGTAGCTACTTTTTACTGAATGACACTAGAATAAAGTCATCAACCCTCAAAAACTATTAAACTACATCACAATGACAAAGATACATTTCATTTATATCCATATCCAAAATAAACTATCAGCTACATTTGATGTACTTCAGATGTAAAAGAATATAATTAGAAATAGTGCAAATGATGTTTTCTTGCCTGTGTTTGCCTTTCTTTCTCTAATTCAAGGTTGTACCGAAGTTCATTTGTTCTGGCACGCTCAAGCTCCAGTGACTTCTGTCTCTCAATCTCCTTTTCCATTTCCAACGTCTTTTGTCTAATCCAACAAGGAAGACATAAGCAGAAGTGCTATTAGAAATAATAATCATATGCATCAGAAACACCACAATTCTGGAAACTTGCAAACCGAAGCACAAACCTATCAAGCTCCTGCAGAAGTTCTGTCTCCCGTAAAGTAGCTTCTTCAAGATACTTTTGACGGGTTCGCCGCAACAATAACTTATTCTGCCTTCGCGCCATTATCTCTTCCCTAAGTCTGTGTTTTTCCCTGCAATAGAAAATCAACAGTTGACCACACTATTGAAAATAGATAGAATAACCATTCCAAAAAACTAAAGATATTTAGAGGAAAATGGTGACTGGTAGAACAAGTGTACTGAAATAATGCGACCAAAAAAAAGATCATGCTATTAGCGGCTTAACAATTCTTTATTAAAGGCTCTGTTTGGACAGACAGCAATTTTAACCTTGAAACTTCCAAAAAAAACTTTAGGATAGAAATCAAAGACTTGGACAAATCACCCACTGCCCCCGTGAACACTGTAGTAACAAGACTAACAACATATGCAAAGGATCTTCGCGGTGCCAATGACACCAAAGGCTACAGCATTAACATTGTCATGTTTAAACTTCATGGTCGTGGAAATTAGCAGAGAGCTTTCAGATGGTTTGGAAAAGTAAATTGGTAACTGGAGATTATACCAAGAGAAACCTGGCAAAGAGATGGTGGTAAAGGGCTAAGGGAGGACCACTGGAAACAAATAACTCAGCTTATGCCCTCTAAAGGGGGAGTGGGACTGTAATTTGCTATTAGGAGGACAGCTTGTCCTCCAACCCATTAATAAAAAAATTCTTATCTAAAAAAAAATGGAGGCCTATATGACTGCACAGCAGGAGTTATCCGTGCTGCTGGCAGTGCCATTAAGGTGGGCGGATGGAAAAGCTAGCAGTCGTGGTTCCTGCCCTAGCACTTGGTGCTAATGGCCATCAGCAATCATGACGCCCATGTTCTGTGCTTTAAGCAACTATGGACATTGTTTTGGCAACTAACATAAAGACTAGGAACTGGGCATGATTTTGGCAACTAACATTAACAGTGGGAAATTTGGCATTGTTTTAGCAAATGAAACGGAACGTAGGAAACCATATTCCCAAACGGCCAAACCCATGCTCGAGTAATAGACTTCAAACTTCCTCACTTCACAAATGATAAGAAAGAGAGAACGAGACAGGTAAAAGAATAGGGTAGCAGTATTATGGTGCCATACAAAGATTGAATATCACTCTTTATTTGATCCAGGCGGTGAGTATCCTTAGAACTAGCTGTAGACATAAGCAGGAAAAGCCGTGTTAGAACTACAAAACAGTGACAGAGACTTCCAAACCTTTGAAACAGAAATTGATTCGATCAAATTAACATTACAAGGAAAAGGAAGATCAATCTTCGGTTCGCAGCTACCAAGTTGTGCACCTTCATTCTTCAGAATGTCCAATTCCAACTCAGCCTCCTCCAGCTCCTACAAATTGCTTTTCACTATCAATTTGCGACAATGAATTTGTGATACCAAAAAGGTGGCATTTAACATAAACAACTTACTGTAGCTTCTTGGTCCAGTTTCTCAGCCAACAAATCGAAGTATGATTGTGCAGAAGTTAAATTTGCAAGAACCTGCGCAGAAAAAAAAATGCATGAAGGGTCTGCTTCATTGTAGTATGCATTTTGTTTTCTTGGATTTCAAGTATATAATGCCTTTTGCTTCAGGGTTAAAATAGCCAAGAAGAAGAAGAAACTGAAACAGAGGGATCACTATGGATGATAATACACAAAACATCAGTTGCATTTTGCCAGAATGGACTCTCATCATTAAAACATAAAGGAGAAGACAGTAATTTTCACCTGCAGCACAGATTCACGAGTACTACCAAACTCTCGGTCAGATTCTCTCAATGCACGTGATGACAGCGCTTCATTCAAAGCCTTACAGGTCAAAGTACATACAAATCAGCAACATTATAAATTTTCACCCACAAAGACTAGCAAAAGCCAGCGCCATCAAGCCAAACAGAAACTTCATAGTATAAGAATGTGGGAAAGCGAATCTATTACAAGATTGCAGGATGCGTTAATAAAACAATAATTTGCTAGGCCAGACAACGTACATCTTTAGCATCATTCTGTTCATCTCTAACTTTGCACAAAGCTTGGCAGATCCGTTTCTCCATTTCCCCATCCCTTCCTGTCACAACAAATAAATTTGCACAAAAATATATTTATTCACAGTAATTGCCTGTAATCTCTTCAAGCTAAGAGAACATCTTTTTCACAAATTCATGTGGTTTCTTCATGAAGTTTATGTTACAAATTCAATGAAAAATATTTTTAAAAAATTATAAAAACTAGATCCCCTATAAATAAGAAGTGAGTTATCATTAATCAGAAATTATGAAGCACAAAAAGGACAAGAAGTTCTCAAGAGATACATACATTAATGACCTTTAATCTTTATGATTTCATAATGGAAATATACCAATTTTGGATACCTAGACTATCCCTTCAAATCCAACTTGCACCCTGCGCACAATCACCACCACATGTCAAACTCCAATAACTCACATCACCGCCAACACCAATTGACACCTCTAAACCCCCTTACTCACAGCTCTGGCCATCACCCGCCTCCCTAAGGTCGACATCACAATCATCTTCAGTCTCCAAACAATGCCCACTCTCTTTTTCTCTTCTTTCTTATGTCTATCATTTGTCCAGGCTTAGCTTCCACTACCCTTAACCACGCACGCCAACTACCAAGAAGAACACTTACCCCCACTTGCTCCTGGATAAGGGGAGATTGAATAGTAGTTGGGGTGAGGGTTGGGAAGGCTCGTGGTGGTAGGGTTAGAGTGGGGCGGATATACGTGGTGGTATTTGGGTGGGTGGTGGTTTGTTGTGGCTAGGTTGAGTAGGTCAACGGCGGTTGTCGCAAAGATTCCCATTTCTAATGGAGGTGGGAGAGCAAAGAGAGGGGATGTGTTGCTATCTTTCATGATGGAAGTCCTACGGGCGCGAGGAAGTGACTAGGTAGAGGACGATAATGACTTGTGATAGGTGGTGGCGATGGCAGTGGTGAAGGATGATGATGATTGATGGTGAACTGATGAAGGAGAAAAAAGTGGGAATGTCTAAGGTGTTGGGTGAGGTGTCAGGTGGGTGAGATAAGAAGAAAGGGAAAAAAGATAGAAAAAATGTTTAAAACAACTAGAAGTGAGGGCAAAATCATCAACTCACAAACATTAATTCATCCCTAACCAACCCTTGTTCGACACGTCGTCACTGCTAACGGAAATTACTAACGACTTCAGAGCAGGTACCCACATTGGTACAGCGTCAACAAGTATAGGTATCCTAAATGGCATACTGAGAAAGTTAGAATCCAGTTTGGTATTATGCAATAGTCCAGTAACCAAAAATGGTATATTTCCGTTCTTAATTCAATTCATCATTAATGCCTCCAACTATTTAATCTAATCCATCATCAGTGTCTGCGACTATTAATTCCAATCCATCATTTCAGTAACAAAGGAAAGAAAGCAGTGTGACAGAGTCATGGGTTCAGATGAACAACATTAATAAGTCTTCCAGCTTCAAATTGCATTGCATTGTTCCCTGAAGTCCACATCTCCTTTCCCTCCAAACAATATCACATTTTCCTCACTTCTGCCAAATCTTAACTTCGCTCAATAGGGATAAACCTATGCCCTCAGCCTCCCTGCCACTGGGCCCCTTCCAAATCCTCGCACTGATCCCTTTCGCCCCACCAGAAAGTCTCCACTGCCTCATCAATACGATGGTAGGACGATGATTCATGTACCCCAACCTTCATCCCCAGTCCCCCAATTCCTTAATTCTCAGTTGGGACAGCCATAATATGCAAGCATCTCTCTCAGTGGGTCTCTCCTTGAATCCTGAATTCCTTATTTCTCCAATTTGGGAATTTTCCTATCCAGTAATATTGAAGGTTATTTATTTAAGAGAAAATTGTATAACAGAACCCACATTTTAGCCACTTATGTTCACAAATACCAAGTACATAAATACCAAACTTGGCAATAACTTGGTAATATGATAACTTTTACCATCTAAACACATTTTAGGATCATATTGCCTTCACGTCAAAAAAAAAAGTCTTCCCACCTTCTCGTTCCAGGCCCGGCTACCCCCCTCCCCCAACACTAACACTACTACCACCATACCACCAACAAATGCACTTATAACCTGAGACAATGGTGAACAAAAAGAAACAAAACCGACGTAATAACGGAGTCCTAATGATTTGGGATGGCAAACTTGAATCTTGGTAAGTGTATTTGGTATTTTAGAGGGTTTACTTTGGTGGTAGGAAGGTTTCAGGAAGGTCAATTTGGTGGTGAAAAAAGGCCAAGTAGGCTGGTTTGGTGGTGGAGAGAGCTAGGAGGGACCGATTTTGCGTCGGGTAGGCTGGTGTGGGTCAGTTTATGGTGAGAAGCGTTTATGGTGGGCGGTTTGCTGGTAATTAAAGATGAGGAATGGTGATTTTGTTGTAGGGAGGCCTTAAGGTCAATCGGTTTGGTGCTTTGAAGCGCTATGGTTGAGTGGTCTGGAGGTGGAGACTCTGTAGAGGGTTGTGGTGGGGAAGGAGACGAGGGAGAGAAAGAGAGAGAAGAAGTGGTCAAGCATAAGAACAGAAACGGCTTTAGTGAATCCTAGCCGTTCAATGTAAACCCAGACGGATGTCATCATCCAAACAAGGCAAAATGGTTCTGAAAAATTTTGAACTGTCAAAAGTATGGTTTTACAAAGGCCAACTCTCAGTTTGGTGTTTATGAAAATAAGTAAAAAAGAAACCTTGGTTTTTCTATAAATAAAAAATTAGGTAAAAAGTTGGTATTTTTGTACAATTTTACCTTCATTTAATTCAAAGCGGCTTTCTTCATTAACCCTACTTAACGGTATAATATGTGGTACACCCTAGTGTAGCTTGGTATACACCATCCTGTGTTATATGTCAATATAATCTTTTGAATACTGGGGGTGGAGGAGGGGGTTTCTTATAATGGAAAACAAGTTGCAGTACAAATGTACGAAAGGACCCTTCAAAATAAAAGTTCAAGAGGACAACAAATATGAAGACCACATACCAGTTTTTGACTCCGCCAGATTCTGTACAAAAGCCCAAACATTCCGAGGAACCAAAGCCATGTCTTCAGACGGACAGTAGAGGCAAACTCCAGCAAGAAGTGCCAATGAGAGCTGAGAGAACAGGCCCTCACCATTCGGATTCACAATGTTGCCCAAACCCTGGAAAACAGTGTCAGCTGTTTGAAGAAAGGCTCTCAATTGACCCAAACTAGCAAATGGAATATAGTGGACAAGAAGCGCCTTTGCAAGAGTTCTTAAATGTAATGATGCATCAGTAGCCGCCACCAAAGCCACTTGATCCCATGTGTTCGAGACAAGATGAGACAACACTGGATCTGAGACAGAAATAGCTGTATTATGTGAAGCTAAAATTTTAAAAGATGGGGACGTAAGCACGGCCCAACCACCATCAACATTTAGGCCAAGAGGTTCCCCTAAACGCACAAGTGCAGAATATCGTTGCTCCGGTTCAGGATGGTTCAACATTTTAGAAACTAATTCAAGCAGATGTATCCCACTCTCATGAACAAGCATTCCTCTCGAGAATAATTTTGACAACCATCTATCAGCTCGCAAGCGCCAAACCATCTTTGGTGCATCATATATAATCTTCTCCATAACAGAACTAAGATCCCCCACAACGGTAACTAAGCTGCAAATAGTTGGGACTCTAAGTATACAATCAATCATAGTTGATGCAACTTCCCAGCAATTATTGGCCAGAACCAAGGAAACATTTTCAGCAAGACCTTCGATACCTTTTTCCCAATGAGTTGTGAACTCATCAAATGACTTAGACACAGAAGCTTCATCACTTCCACAAGCTTCCTGACTGGATAAAGGCATAACAGAGGCTAAACATATGGAGTACATCAAGCACTGAGCATAACAGACTGCAAGACTTTCTGAGAGCTGAGGATGAAGATTCCAACATGATTCAATTGCCACGCTGAGCTTGCAAAGCAGCCCATAAATATCCTGTGTTAAGCCTTCCATATCCTCTACAGACAACTGAATAATATCAGCACATACAGCATAGCAGATACTGCCATCACCTTCTGATTTCTCAATATTCACAGAATGACCGTAGCAGAAATCATCAGGGAACCAAGTACGCGATTCTGATCCTTTGTTTCCAAGTGCATCAACATTCACATCAGCGGTCTGAGAAATTGGTACAACACCAATTAATTTCAAGTTTCCTGCCAAAAATTCATTGCAGCTTCGCAGAAGTTGTTGGAATGAGAAAAGGTAGTCCTGTAAAACAGTTGTCGGCTCCAGCGCCGGAAAATCCACCCACTGAATAGATGATTGTATGAATTCTCTTTTGCGTTCATAAGATAAATCATGAAACACAGAAGCCAGTATAAAAATAATAAGGGCAGTGTTGATTCTCTGAGTAGAGCTATCAAGACTCTTTTGTTCCTTTTTAAGGTCCATAAAGAACTCATTAAAGCACAGAGACTCATAATTGATACAAGGCTCAGCAGTCAGATGGTTCTCCTCTCTAGAAACCTTGCGCAGAGAATATGAAATGATGGGTATCAATAAACACAATACGCATTTGAGAAATGACACATCACAATACGAGCTTCTACATAAGGAACCAAGCACCTGGAGCAATCTGGGCGTTTCAGGAACAAGTGCCTCCATGTGCTCAGTTATAACAGCTTCAAGTATAAATAAAATGATTGCCTTGGCATTTCTAACATGGTAACCTTTCACTGGACGGGAACTTCTGTGAGAATTCTCCAACTTCTCTTGGAAGGGAGACATACAAAGTTCACTTAACCAAGACAATATGTCTGGAAGTGCAGTTGAAGTAAAAGATCTCAACTGTAATCCTACAGCCTCCAAAATACTCTCTCTAAAAGCTTTGAATTCTTCATGCATTCTAGGAAAGAAGACACTTAACTCTGGATAAGACAAAGAAAAAGACTGGTCTTCATATTCTTGATATTGCTGGTGACGGAAATTTTCCTTTAGCGAGCCAGGTTTCCTGACTAACTCTTCTGAATTCATATGATCTTTCTTAGAGGCCTTAATACCACCATCAATTCCAGCGAGATCGTCCACGAATATAGTCAACAGTTGAGTAAGTTGTGTCAGTTTTGAAGTAAAACAAATCCCCTGATTCAAGTATGCTTCAGCATTCCGTGATATGGCCATCCAACCAAGAAAACGGACAAGTGGAAAGGTGGATGACGAAAACATTGCTATCTTGGAAATCCAAGCTGATGGAGGTATCAAATTGCTATACCTAAAACCAGTGACATTGAATACATCACCTGATCCACTGCTTCCTCCACTAGAAGCAATAACCAAGCTTTGAAGAAGCATCCAGCGCCTTTGAAGTCTATACAACTTTTCTGCATTCACTCGGAGAACCCCATCCTTATACTGATGGAACATAGACATCATAGAACTGTTAAGATGCTCAGCTGATCCTACTATAATGTCAATCACGTCTTCCGAAGAGCATGCAAGCTTTGTAGAAGAATGCAGCAAGAACACAAGAGAATGCATGAGAGTTTCATGCAAAGATTGCTGCTTTCTCTGTAACTGTTGGATTATAAATTTGCACAATAAAGCCTGCTTTCTTCGGACCAGTGTTATTGCATCTGAAGAAGCAGCATCGTTCCCCAACAAATTTCCCAGTTCATCAGGTCCAGTACCATAAGGACAGTCCCCTTCATCTGAGACCTTCCGGTAATAGTTTCTGTCCATTTCAGCAGCTTCAAGCAATATCTGAACAAACGCTTTGTCTCGCCTCCTTTCAAGGGAACTAATTGTTTTCAAATTGCAGGTTCCTTTCGAAAAAACTTCCCGGAGCTCCGATACATCAGGAACGTGTGGGGTATATGCCCTGTGAATATTTACATGTTTGCCAACCTTTGAATGCTCTTTAACAGACATCATGAAGAAGGGATTGATATAACATTCTGCCGAAAGGATCAAAGCATCTATTGCAGCATTGTGACCCTCAAGGTTGGTATCAGGCTTGGAATCCAAGTCCAAAGCTAAGCGCCTAAACTCAGATGCTCGGGACTGGCAATCATCATATTCTAAAAGTTGTGCATAATCAGCATTTAAACTAAAGTACTTCATGGAGATGGAAGAATCAGATAGGGCATTTTTGTTTGCTTGCAAATTGCAGTTATTTGTCGGAAATGACTGATTCTCATACTTGTGAGCTGAAGAACTAGCTTGCATAATAGCTTCACCCTTTCTTCCAAACATGTCTACTAGTGTTATGTTTCTTATCTCTTCTGGGGTAAAGTAAAGGCTGGCTTCCTCCCGAATGCCTACTTTCCCAGAAAAATCTGCCACTCGATCACCGCCATCTTGATCTATGCACTTTGACGAGTTCCCTTCGCTAGCTGTACGAGATGGTGAGTGGTTTGAACTGTCCTTTCCAATCTTAGAGAAAGAAGACTTGCAATGGTCAATATCAGAAGGTAATGGCAAGTCAGGGTCCAAAATGGAGAGAAGTACACTGCATACCAATTCAACCAGATTCATTAGCCTAACAAAGAGGAACTTTTTCTCTAGTAAAAAACCAAAGCAAAAGAGGACATGTCAATTAATGCATACATCGATATCAATTTGTCCACTTTCCTATTCTCTTATTTACTATTTTATTCATCTCAGGTCAAAAAGTCACTCTACCAACTGAAAGAGGAACTCTGGAGGAGATCAACAGGGAAAAGAAACAACATAATCTTACTCTCAATAAAATTGGGTAGAGTAGTTTGGAACATTTACTGACACCACTCAGCCTCACCAAGAAAAAACAGACAAAAATGAAAACAGTGACATATCATGCAGACCTTGTTCAACAAAAATTACCTTGGAGGGACAGACCCACGTCGCCATTCTGATTCCAAAGATGGGAGAACAGAAGGCTTTTTTACAGCTGCACGTATCACATGGAGAGAAGTGGCACACTTATCTTCATAATTGTTAGACAAATGGTAAGACATTTCACTAAAGGTCGTCAGGTTTTGTGAGACAGATATGACTGGCTTGAGAAAAACCTCCAGCATCTCTACAAGAAACAGAACTTTGAGGTTTGCTTCCTGAGCACAGGTCAAAAAGTTAGAAATCCACTCCTGTGTGCCTCAGTCTGTCAAAACTCGAACAGATTGACTACATTTTAGATACACTCCAACTATGAAGACAGAAAGAAAAATTCAATAGCACAAGCACTGGGTACCAAACAGCTGACGATGTTTCCCTTTTTTAAGAAGTAGGTAGGTCTATTTGTTCATTGTGTACCAGAAATAGAATCGTGAACCTTTCACAAGATTCAACAAACAGGTTTACATTTTTCTTAATTGCAAATTTATCTTTTGCAGAAGTGATGAACAGAATAACACTAGCAAAAATGGACTGGCAACGATGCCCAATTTTCCAGCTGACAAATTATGGGGATAATATTGCAAAAAAATGACAAGTGAACATAGTGCACAGTAATTTCCCGCACCTTATATTCTGTCAGAACTTCATCCATGTAGCCTGCTATAGCCAGCACAATATATATAAGAGCAGACCGCACTCGCACCACGGGATGGCAACCACTCTGTCGCAATAATGATTCAAATTATGGAGGAAGCAACAGTAGGACATTAGAAGCAGACAAACCTAGATATTAATACAAAGATGTGACATGCAGAAAAAAATGTGCACCAAATGGAAAAAGACAAAAAAAAGAGCATCCATTGGACAGTGCCAAAAGGGGGTCAGGCAGGAGCCCTACACCAGATATGGATCCCTATGCATCTATGCTACAGGACATATAAATCCTAACCCATGGAGTAATACATCTCCACTTGCTCTCACTAATACCACAAATATCAAAAAGTCAAGGATACTTCACCTGAATGACACCCAGAAGTTCTGCAAGAAGCTCCATGGCTAAGTCTATCTGCATCAGAAAGGATGTTGGATTATCAACCGTTTTGGAGAACACACTGCAAACAGAAACACCAGATGACAAGGAAAAATTGCTAGCACAAATTTATAGAAAACTCCACAAGTTACCTTCGCAACAATCTGAGGCATCCAAGGTGCAAGTGCACTGCTGCACAGGTCGATCAAAACACAAGATGTTTTCGCCTGTATAAGAATCAAGAGGTTGAAATAGAAACAATGAGCTGAATGAAGTACCAAAAGTAATGCAAGCACTTGCTACTCTTACTGGAAAATAACCAAAGATTCCTTTAACAAAATTGTTCCAGTTTTACAAAATAAGAGACAAACAAAAAATATATTTAAACACTACAGCCGACTTGAAACGCCCATCAATTTAACTACATTGCTGTAACTAACAATTTTCTGAGTCAAAATTGAAGCACATACTATACGCGAGAAACAGCGAGCGCAATTGTTCATAAAGCATAAATCAAGGTGTTGCTTCACACCTTTGGAGCAGAGTAATACATCAATGACAAGTTACAACAACCGAGGGTAAATCCCCATTCAATGGGGGTGCTCGGGGGCTGTAATCAACCTCCAAATTCTATCCCACTCTCTCCTTGGACATTAAAAGACTTACACACAAAGAAATATGGATTAGAAGGATTATAACTATAGATCAGTGAGTTGCCAACCAGAAATCATAAGAATAGCCAACCAGACAACGACCCATCAAATTTCCTGACTGGCTGTGCACTTAATGACTAGTATACCAAGTACTTCCAGAATTAATGAGAGGCAGTGACATCAGGCAACAAAGAAAGGGGGGGCACATTAACAGTGTCGAAAGAACCAAATTCCTCATGATCATCATAAAGAGCACCAAGACTTAAGTCTACAACGTCATTTGGAGTTGACTTAGACTCACACCCCCAACATTCAATTCAACACAACTACACAGATAGAGAAAGAAGAGCAGAATCGCTCAAGGGAATGACAGAAAAAGAGGACATTCCGGAAGAAGAGCTTTATAACAGTCTAGTTGGGTAAGTTGGCAGTTTGGCACCACACAAGACACTTCCTCTGATGGAAAGTAATCAGACTCAAACAACATTTCCTAATTCTTTGATCAGCAATCAAGTTAAACAAATAAAACGCTAACAAAAATAGACAATAAATTACAGGAATTTGGGCGACAAACTGGACGCAATAAGGAAGTATAACCAATCATAATATGAGATGCAGTCTAAAACAACCATAGAGGATCAGGTGAAAAAATAATTAGTGGATTAAGAGACCATACACAATTATGCTTCATTAGCAGCTTATCTATACTATTATGAAGAGCAAAACCAGAGAGAAAATGTGCACCAACTACCTCAACAAAATTTTAGTGAAAATACTTGATTGGTCGATACTCGATATAAGAGCAATTTAATTAATAAGTCCATATTGTAGAAAAAGTATATAAAAAGTAAAGGAAAATGGAAAAAACAATTGAGACAATTTTGGTATGGAATCAAGAATAACAATTCAACTACTAAAATTTTGGTAAAAATACATGTTAGATATTTAACTGTGAAAATATTTTGGTGCTTGATTAGGAAATTTTCCGAATGATTACCAGTAGATTAGTCTAGTCAGCTGGCAATACAATATAGGCACGCAGCAAAAAGGAGTAAGACAAGGTCACAAAGGACAATGATATAATGTACTTACATGAGAGGGGGGAAAAGAAGACAAATAGCCAGCACAACCACGAAGGAGCGGATGATACATAGTTGAAGACAATGAGGAAACAATCTGCAAAAGATCGCCAATATGAGAAAAAAACACAGGAAAATTGGATTGTGAATTGTAACAGAAAGGGAAAAGACCAACAGGTTCCTGTGAACAAAAAGGAAGGAAAAACTAGGATAAGAAATATAGGCCACCACATGCACAGCTCATAAAAACAACCAATGCAAACCTTGGACAAGGCTTGTTGTACAAAAGGCTGCATCCATTGCGTGAAGGCATCGTCAACACTGAGCAGACAACTGGATGGACGCAGAGCTGAAAAAACAATGTGAAAGAGGCAATTGAGAAGAATTTCATCTGTCACACGAGAAGTAGTCAGAGAAAAATGGAATCCTTCCAAACCAGGGAAGAGTCTTCTCTCTGACCCTAATCATACTTAATTAACTCGTGGACACACCAAACGTGAACTTTCGTAGATTGAGGTATGTCTCCCCTGTCTTGAAAGTGAAAGAATCTATTTGTTAAAAGCTAGGGCTTTGCAGGTTCAGGACCAGACCTCAAAACTAGACTGGACCAGGAAATTTTGATGCCTGGTTTTCAGGGACCAAAATAGGAGTTCTCATTTTTCCAAACTTCAGCCAGTTAAAACCAGAAAAGACCAGAACCCACCATGATTTTTACTAATTGCATTATTTTATTGATAGACCATCAGAATGGAGAAGCAGGTCATGAGTAAGGGTTTTTTTTTCCCTAACATCTCAGGCACTTTCCTCAGGTGTGTTCATTATTAGTGATGACTAATGAACAATTCCAGTAATTGCCTTGTAGTTTTGTTATTCTACCATCAATCACCATATGAGCATGGTATACTACTTAAAGTTCAAGGTCGTCATGCTTTCCTTGACATGTTGGATACAGAAGCAAAGAACAAATCAAAATTTTGCTTGTACTTGGTCAATTTTATTATTATTATTATTATTGGGTTCAGATCACACCAGACCTGTTTCAGTATGACCCCAATCCGTCCGCTCTAGACCTGGATCAGTGCACACTCATTATTTCTAAACAATAAGAGAGAGAGAGAGAGAGAGAGAGAGAAATCATCCACAACCGCCAAATCGACAAGTCGACAACCAAAACAAAACAAGATCTCTCTCATCAAGAAATTCCAAACATCCAAGCATAGGACCATGGTAGAGAAAAATAAACAGGAAAAACAAAAAGTGAACAACTACAGATCAGGAATACCAATAATAAGGATCGTAGCAAAGCGATGAAGCAACCTGGCAATAGAGCTTGTATAAGAGGCAATGCCAACCAAAAATCTCTAGCATTTGCCGCAAGCTTGCTGCAGAGTAATGGCTGGAGCTGCAGTTAGTTAAAATATACAAAATACTCAAATGTTTGATAGATAAATAGCTCTTTGGATTGCAGCTCACCTCTGAAGCACAAGCATACATAACATGTAAAATCCCTTCTTCTACCGCCCCCACATCAAGGACGTTCATATAGCTTGAATCCCAGTCAACTTCTGGAGTAATGAAGTCATCTCCGAATAATATTGAGAAATCTGATAATGCAACATGCTTACACAAGTTTTCCCCTTGTTCTTCAAGCACAGACGAGGATTCTCTAGGACAAAGAGATGATTCTTCTCGGACAGAATTTGTTTCAGCAATCAAATGCAGAACCCTTGAAGCCTGAAATGAGTGAACATTATAAGCAATGAATATTGTAGGATTTTTGCAATTGTAAATGCAAAGTATACGAATGAAGACAAATAAGAATGAAACCTAGGCAGGATGCAAATGACAAATTCACACCATCTGACACAGCGGCATGTATTACCACTTTGCATAAAGCTCCCAAATGATCGTCCGTAAATGCTTTCCTCAATAGCATGAAAATAGCATCTGGACGAAACACTGCCGACTGGACGGTGAGTGATGGAAAAGTTGAACTGCGTAATCTCCTGGGCTGACAAGGGAGGAAATGTATTAGAGTAAAGAAAATCAAAAGACAAACTTGGCAGTAAATAAGGATAAGAGATTCCACATTAAAACCATAACGTAATTTAACGAAAAGGCATCAGCCAGAAAACTGTGTTGAGCACAACCAGTGAAGTGAAGTTCTCACTAAAACCAAGAACATATAGATTGCTGACTCACAAAGAAAAGAAAGGTAATAATGAAAGATCATATTAGGATCATGAGAGATAACTACTATCACATGATAGCAGGGACTTAATTGAAGAAAAGGCGCTCAACAGACATCTATGAATAAAAAATGGAGTAATGGACAAACAGCCTAGACGAGAGGTCGGTACAAAAAGAAGTCTACCTCAAAATTAGATGAAACTGTTAAGGCAGAAGACAGCTGACCATTTCTTGAAACTTCAGAATCTGCACCACCAGCTGAACATCTAGCTGTTTCTCTGAAAACATAAAATGTTTCATAAGCCATCAGCAATCCATTAAGGCCATAACATATGAAAGTGATATACAACTACTAAATGCAACAATAATCTAGGGACCATCTGATCCAATTAACACAACAGCAGATATAAAGCTAAATTTTGCAATACGCTCAGAAATAAGAACTAAGTACTGATGACTCCCATAGTAGCTCAGCAGACCAACTTTCTACAAAGATTTGCCATTGGAGAACAGGCTCAACGGAGGAAGGTAAAAAATTCAATTCAAGTGATTCTTCCATAATCTGTGTTGCTTATTCTCCACGAATTAGTATCAATAATTTGGCAATTCATTCAGGCCAATCCCATCCAGAGAGATGGTTAGAGTAGATCATATTGTAAGAGCGGAGAAATCGCGTACGTTGGTTTGGGGATGTGAAGAGAACACCTAGTGACGCAGCGGTGAGAAGGATCGCAGGATGAGCGAGTGAAGAAATAGCGGGGGATAGATGGAGACCTCTCCAGACTTGGATTAGGGTGGTTAAGTTGGATATGGCTCTAGCAAGGGCATGGTTGGAGATAGAAGGAGATTGATAGAAATGATCCCAGTAGAGGACTGTATTTGAAAATTAAGGCGGCTCATGTGCGAGGTGTGTGTGTTGTTTGTTTTATTCTAAATGGTGTGTGTTGATGGTGTGTGTATGTTTTGTGTGTGCTTGAGTGGCTTTTATGTGAGTTTTGTAGTGAGTGCGTTTGTCTTGAGTGTGTTTGCTGAGTGCTTAGGTGTGTGCGTGCGTGTTTTTTGGGTGTGAGTGTGTGTGTTTTGTGTGTGTATGTGTTGTGTGCACACAATTTCGAATTCTGTTTTGGCCCTTGATAGCCGGGCCCAATCAATTTTGAGATGAACACTATATTGTTGTTGTTGTAAACCACATTTCTAATTGCGATGAAAAAGTACACCCAAAGTGAGACAGTCTTCACATAATCACACAAACAGAAGAGAATATTACTCCAATTGGAGTTAGACTGTTAGACAATCACAGTAACGATCTCCACTGCTCCATCTTACATTCTAAAGACCCTACCAACATTAACATGACAACAACCAAATCTGTTTAGGTGCCTCTTTAGCTGCTGGAGTACTACAGGTCCTCATTTTCCTCTAACAGAATGGATAGGACTACCAGGGATAGATGTCTTGTCAATTATTTCAAAGATGCTATACATCTTTACCCCAGAGGCTTTGGCACAAAGTCAAAGAGCTGGGTCTACTCCTTTGTTAAAAGATAAGAACTTTTTTATTGATGAAAATGTATGAGAACAATGAAAGCAAGGTTTCCTGAAATACTAAAGTAACAAATACAGAATCTTTGGAACTCCCATATCAATAGTCCTTAAAACACCTGCAGCATAATGAGGCCAACTGAGTTACACGATTCTGAATTCCATCCAAAGGGATTGTATGAGTGTTACGTTCCAGTCAAATACACCAGGGATTAACAATAACAGCCCTATCCATAATACCTTCTTCTTCTTAGTCCTCCCAAATCCAAAAAAAAAACTTGGCATGCAACAACTGCATCACTGTTGGAGGGCATACCCAACAATCACCACCACCAACAACAACAACAACAATAACAATAACAAGTAATACCCATTCAATGGGGGTCCTGGCATCCGGGTGTACGCACCTTTCCCCTTCAAATAAATTATTTAATAAAAAAACGCCTTCCCTTATGAGGAACCTTGAATTTCCAAAGAGAAATTGAAATAGGATTGGCTGGATAATGAGTAGGAGACTCAAGTTTTTGTACTTTTTTTGCCCCCACGGTTTTTTTCTTTTCTGCAAGCCGCATACTGCAATGTCCTAATTGCGCTTCTTAATACTCTCTCTGTTCCACAATTATCTTCCACCCTTCCAACCACATGTATCCTCCACGTTATCTTGGTAATAATCCCATTGAATTCACACTCTTATACCACTTTACCCTTGCTACCCCACACACTCTTCCCCTTGTGAATATCATACAAGTCTGAAGGGGTAAATGAGGCTTTTTTAAGCCAAATGTAGTTATCCTTAAAACCTAAGCACTCCTTAGGGTGGAAGATAACATTGAAACGGAGGGAGTACTAGTTAAAAATTGGATATTTATTCTGGTATACAAAGCCTGAGTTTTAAGAAAGGTAACAAACCTCCACCCACTTACCAAACAGAAAATAAAAAACAGATATGACATGGAGAAAAGCATATGCCGTTCCAAATGGATTGATTACAGAAATCATTCCCCTCGATGGAAGACTCATACTTTTAAATTATAAGCATATCAGAACAAACCTTTGCCTGACAATGTGAAGAATAGGATAAAAAGGTTCAGCAAGCATTGCAAGAAACCGTGCGCTGCTATCGGATTCATCTGCGAATTTTGTCAGCTCAGCCTGAAAAATGTAACATACAAACTAATGAACATCAAGTTTGCAACTTCTAGAACGGCTACAATTTTAACGGATTTACAAGTAAACCATACCTCAAGTTGGGGAAGGAATCCGTGCAAACGACTTGTTATGTCTTGAAGCAACTATATGCTACCAGATATGAGCAATAAAATATAGAAAGGGAAAGAAGTGAATGCGGAAAGGTATGTAGTATATGGCAGAAATCTCAGCCACCTGGAGATGTAGACCATCTGAATCTTGCTCATGTGGTACAATTTTGGGTAGAAGGTAATTGACCACTGGCTGGAACTCCGGTTCAAGACCACATACACTAATTCCAATCAACTGGAGGGCAGAAGCAGAAAAGTTAAAACGACCTGAATAAATCAGATTAATTTACCTGCTCCAAACAAGCATCCGGTAAACAATGAGCTTGTCAAATAGAAAAAACATGGACACACTCACACACCTAATGAAAGCTAATCATTTCACAGGAAAAGTAAATACTACTCACTGAAGAGTGAACAAATAGATACACTGTGGAACTCATCATGGCTGTTAACTTCCAAATAAAGTAGCATTACAAGTTCAAAAAGGAAAGAAGGATAAAACAACATAACATACAAAATAATGCACACTTTATGCTTGATACAGAAAATAACCAATTGGAAAATACCCCAAGCTAATCTTATTTAGAAATCCATATGCATCAACGTTTGTACTGCATGAGGCCGGCAGTTTTTGACACATTGATCCTAGGTACCACTTCCAACATCTAAACCTACTTCAAATACGAAAGAGGACAGGAAACCTCATGAAAGGAAAACCTCGCACTCTAGTTTGGAAATTAAAGTTGAGAAATTCCCATATAAGAAACAAAGTAAAGAGCTCCGGCGGAAATACAAAACAACATTACCTGGATGAAGAAGATGGCAATAGGATTTCCTCTGAGACAAGATATCCGAACATATCTACATGAAGTGTAATTCATAGAGTAAACCATATCACGTCGAGGTGCTTCGCATCTTGTACGGATCTTTACAAATGTCTCAGGCTGCTTTGAAGATAAAAGCATAAAGCAAAGAAGATAAGACACCAAATGAGGAAAGAGAGGGGAGGGGGAAGGGCAGAAGAAGAGGATGAGGGGGTTTGCAAAAGAAAACATGACCTGAGCATCGACTCACAGAAATATAAATTTGGGTGTGATTTCAAATACACTAGTCGACTTTCCAAAACCCCACAGGCCCACATATGACCCTAACAAGAGACGTTTCACAAAGGGCCAAACAACAACCTTTTAGTCAAGATTGATCCCAAGTGAATGAAAGATGGAAACACTCATCGCCTTAGAAGTTAAATGACCCCTAATCACAATAGATAGATCAAAAGAAGCTAGACATCACAAACATTTTCATCAGATACAGGTTGTGCAATTCTGCAAGTTCATTTAGGTGACACCTCCCCAAGATCAAACTTTTCTTTTTGCTTATGCAAACAGATAGTTGGAGAAGATTTAGTAGCATACACCTAACACCTCCTAAGTTCATTTAAGGTACACCTCCTTAATATCCAACGGTTCTTCCAAATGCACGTGAATTCAAAAAATAGTGTTTTGCTCTTTAGACTTAAATGTTACTTCCTAGTGCACAGAAATTTCAAAATTTTATCAATCTTTTTTAATGTTCAAGACTTCCATTCGTGATTGTAAAATCTGGAGTTTCATGCTTTTAACATAGTATGCATGGATAGTATACAACTTCTTCTTCCTAAAGAACAAGAAACCTTTACAAGATTGTTTAAAACTCATAATATCTTTCAATCCGTACCATTTCGGTCATTACGGAATAGGAACCAAAACCTAACCGTATCTTTGAATTTAATCCTCAACTATTTAATCTTTTAATGATGATAAGCACATAGTCAAGAAATGTATACATACATAACTACCAGCATCGCATAACAAAATTCTCATTTTCCTTTCTGTGTGATTCAAATTATGGGCGCCAAAGCACTATTCCGTCCTTTTTGAGATATCTTTTTGTCTTCATTGAGTCATTGACGGATTGACCAAATTATCCCCATCCACCCACTCTAGTTTGGTTGAGATAAAAAAATTAAAATCCTTGGGAATTGTAGAAATTGAATTCAGCCGTTCAATTCCTGGGAATTTATGAAGGAAAATGAAAATTCTCATCTGTTGTTTGCTTGTTTAGCTGCTATAGCACAATGTTTAGGCTAATCACTATAATCCCATCATCAGTTCTATGAGAGAAATGCATGCCTATAGTGTCTAAGGGGTATATTAGTAACATCCACAACACGTGCAATTGCACTTTCCTTGGGGGCGGGGGGTTAGGTGAGGAAATTCATTAATTCTTAGGAGCACCCGGGGTGTTTTCCAAAAAGCATTACAGCACATGTCATTACTCACCTTTTAAATAACATTAGTCAGTTCTTTTATTATTAGTTATAAACTCACCAGCTGTAAGTTACACTCGGTGTACCAAAGACTTAGACTTATTGGAAGAAACTATTTAAGTTATTGGAAATAGTTCGCTTATCACTCAAATTAGATCCACACACGACTAGTCGACTATAGAGCTAACGAGCTACTATCCTAGTTCCATGTTTGTCTAGTGACTAGTGCATAGGGTCTAGTCTAGCTAAATCCATCCATTTCGTAACTTCGAATTGCAAACAATACTCCAAAAGAAACTTACTAGTAATAATTTGAAATATCCAATTTCTAATAAATAAGGAGCTACTAAACCTTGTATTGTAAGCCAGCCATGATTTCCCACTCGAGAACAGACTTGTTGTGTATTCTTATGTGCGATAACAAGCACGGCTCCTGCAAAAACCCAAAACAAAAAAAAAAAAAAACAATTATTAGAAACAAAAAAAAAAAAA
>ONZK01000084.1:74578-94923 GCA_900322385.1 Pharnaceum exiguum | reverse complement strand
ACTGAAAATAAGAAGCACTGTAATGTTTTTTTTGGCCATTTTGATTTAGTCCATCATCACCAACAGCTAAATTTTAGTTTGAACACTTTTTTTCTTACTACACTAAGATATACACAGAATACCCAGGTCCTACAATGCACAGCACACCATCATTTACCAGAATGTTCATCCTAACTATTATGTCTACCCTTGTCCTACTCCATCTCTCAAAGAACAACACTCAGAAAATACAGATATACTGACGGAACCCAAAAGGCTAAGGCACCTAAGGACTTTATCTGACATATTCTAGAGAACAAAACACTAGCAAGCAAAAACCTTGTAGTCCTCTTCTTGTTCTTCAGAGATCAAAAGAACCGTAGGGCACTCCCTTGCAAGGAAAATTGTGTCGACAAAAAAGAAAGGCCGGTGAATGCAGGAGACTGCCAAATCAGTCCAGGACATTTATGATCCTGATGACAGATTTGTAGATGGCACCTACCACGAGATAACAAATATGTGAACTGGGTCGACTGAAAAGGCAAATCACTAAGAACACGAGAAAAAAAAGTAGCTTAAAGCAATGTTGTAGAAAAAAGAAGAAATAAAATGTCATATCCACGAGAAATTTGATTCTTTGGCAAAGCAGAATACATGTCCGCTTGAAAAAGAAGAAGAAGAAGACATGTATCTGTAGAAATGTCAGTGATGACTGTGAAGTTGAGATCTCAAATGGAAAAGCACGAGTACACTTTGTAGCCCGGAGTACATCCTAGTACATATTCTGCCGCTTTGCATTGCAGATTTGCAGTACAGTTGAGGACCTAGGTATGCAGGAAACTGATAAAGGGCACAGCACAGGAACTTCCTCCGACAGAACACTGGAGATTATAATTACAACGAACACAAGGAGAATATTACTGATTCTTAACTAATCACCCCGGCAGAGAGACACAAGAGAGGGTAAAGGATAAAGTGATAGACTAAGCACAGGATGATTACTTGGATACAAACAGAAAAGAGACAGAAATGGCTGTAGCATTTACAGGCCACGAACTACTATCACAACAATATTTTTTTCGTTTTTCCAAAACTGTTCTTTCCTGTCTTTCAAATTCCTTTCTTCTCTAGGTTCGAAACCAATTCATGTCTTGCTTGATTCTGACGTACAGCAACTAATCCAGTCTTCTGCATTTAGAATGACCTCTTTTCATTATGCTACAACCCTCGTACCATTTTCCACTAGTTAACTAAGATGAATATTCCATCAACTTAAGGTACTGTATAAACGTCTAAACTCTAAAGGCACCAACAAAAAACAAGCATCACCACAGGGAACATTGAAACACCACAAGATTAAACCAGTATCATTCAAGAGAACCATGAAAGTTGAAGGCATTACCACAGCCAATATCAACCATCAGCGGCAAAGACGAGTCCTTATAAACAACATTCCAATCAGGTGGTTCTGCCGGGACCTATCAATTACATAAACAACTGATAAATTTCTCCTATGTCCACAAAGATCAAAGTTAGTATATAACTAAACAAGATAAAGTTTTCCACTCACACTGAGACATGAGCGAAGAGGATTCACTTGCTGCCGGAGTCGAATATGTCCAAACCCCTACACTCAAACATCAAAACAAACATAACACATAAAGCACTCGTTGGGCACGAAAATGAATACCATTGTTGACAAAATTAGCTTATCATAGCCATAATCAAAAATCAAAATAGAACCTTTGCCATTTTGCTGAATTTTACTGTCCCATTTCAAAAAAATCAACATTTCCATATTTGCCGAAGAAGTTGAAAGAATTATTTCCATCTTTCAGCTTAGCTTTAGGTTACTCTCCGTATTATGGACTAAACAAAATGGCTAAAAAAACCTACTAGTACTTGTTATTTTCAGCGAAATTGAGGAAAGTCCATACTTCAATGAAGCAATGCATTTAGAGTCAATCTCGGAAACAGGGGAAAGGTTGCGTACATCATGACCCCCGAGTACCCCCATTGAAATGGGGATTTACACTCGGTAGGCAAGTCATTAATTTGCAAATGTTCGATCTCTTCAATAACAAAATTAAAATGCTAAATTAAAGATTCATTAAACAACCAATGAGGGCAAGTGGAAAAAAAGAAGAAGCAAAAAAAAAAAAGAGACCTGGCAATGAATGTGGAGATTAAGATCAGCATATTCGAGAGCAACAAGGCGAGGGCTTCTAGTAATAACATCAACTTTTTTACTGCCCTCTTCTTCGACACATTGAGTAGTAGTGGTAGAAAAATTACTGAGCCCAAGGGTGCAATTGTGTCGTGCATTGTATTTGTACTTGTAAGATGGTGGTAAGAAATTTGAGGTTGAGGAGAGATAACGGAGTGAGGAGTTGAAGAGGGAAATAGTTGATATAGTGAGTGCTCTTGGAAGGGTAAGTGTGGCAAAGTTTGAGATAGCTAACGCCATTGTGATTCCTTAATTATTTGGTTGGGACTTGGGAGTACAGAATGAATAGGGTGTGGAAGTGAGGTGACCAAGGATAAAAATTAAGCTTCATATGCTTTTGCCAACTATGGTATCAGTTGACTGGCTTAATCGGTGGAGTAGTTTTCTTACAAAAATAATTTGTAGCTTTGGTTTTTGATAGCATATTCAGTGTAGTTGTGAAGATTCATATTCTTCACAAGTAGCAAGTTCACTGGAATTTGATTGCTGTATTTTTTGGAACTGCTTTACCACAAACTTTATGAGTTGATTGAAGCCATGTAGCACGAAGAACAACTTTTGGCGGAAACAAAATTCTCTCTCGTCTTTCTTTCACTTTTTTTTTTGGGTTCAAAACTCTTTATCGGTATAGTCTCAATTTACAAGCAACAAGTATATCTCTTCCACAGCATAAGTACAAAGGACAGCAGCATACACTTGAGAAGCAAATAGCAGGAACCACGTTTCCAGCTCTACGCTTGGTCATACTGTACTATGCAGACGCTACTATAATATCGCAACTGAAGGACGGGAGTAATATTGCTTGCATAGAGCACACCCAAAAAAAAAAACATGCTTGCAAAAGGTTACAAAAAACCTTCTAACTAGACAATTAGAGGTTTGACTGTCAAGGTTACCTTGAAATGAAGAGGCAGCAAGAGTAGGACAACTGACCTTCCAGACTTGCTAGCTCGACAACTAAAAGGTTCTGACTACCAATGTTTCTACAACAAAATAAGATCTTTCAGACCTTACTCTCCTTCGCCTATGCAGAAGACATATTTTAGTTCATCATTCGAGAGTCTCGTCCCTCTAGGAGTTGAGAAATTTCTGCTACTTGAAATCCACTTAATCCAAACTCAAGGACGCATGTTGTGGAGGTCAAATTTTCCCCTTCTCTTCTGTGCCCTCGATACTGAAAACTTTAAACTCTTCGTGGAAGATCATTCTGAATTTCTGATCCAGGATTAATAGAAAATGTCAGCCATCGTATGTCGTTGCCTTATTGGTGGTAAGAAACAATACAGTGGTTGACTTCCTCGAGCAAAAATATCATGTGTGCTTCTGATACAATCTTCTGTATATTTTAGCACCTTCAAACTCTGCATGGATCTCCCTCTCTGTCCTAATTCCCATAGGATTACTCAGCAGCCACCCATCAGAGTCACATCCGAAATTCGGGTTAATCGTGTCAATGTGTGGCATGTTTGGCAATCCATCAAAATGATTTCTCATGTCAACTGCCACTTCAAGCACATCAGACTGCACAAAAACCTGTCAAAGCATAAAAATAGGAGATTCAAAGATTATTACATAAAAAAGTGGTAGGACAGACAGCCACAAACCCATCACTTAGTACTATCAGAATCCAGCAAAGCATATGTATCAAGTATTATCCGTTGTGAAAAAGGAAAAACAAAACTGCAGAGCAGTATGAGCAAGTCAGCCATCATGACCAAAACAAGCTTTAACAATCAAAAATATGAATCAAGATGTTTTAAGTTGCAACTTGCATATAATTCTGAATGATCGATGTCACAAAAAAAAATATGAAGGATCAGACTGAACTGTATCTGCAAACAATGAAGCATCACAACTTGAACAAGGAGGGAAAGACAAGCAGTGATAAACACATTATTAGATAGGAAAAGGCCGTAAATTCCTGCTTTACTTCTGTTCGTGATGCCACTTTGGAAAAACAGGTAGTATATAATCATAATATAATACTTCTCTCTCTCTTAAAAAAAAAAAGAATCAACGCATGATTCTCTGCCATAAGCATTATTATCTAAAATAGCGTATGTCCAATCTGCAGTCTTACGGTTTAAACACAGGCAGACCAATAACAATAATGGAGAACTCCAAACTCTGAGAGAGTGGTGATTATGAATTTATGATGTCTGCCTCTTACGATGTAACATTACTGAAGCATTTGTTTTCAAATACTTAACTCACCTGTCCACCGGAAACCAGATTACTAAAAATAGAGTCAACCAATGGCTTCTGCAAAACCCTTCTTTTATGATGTCTTTTCTTGAAGTGAGGATCTGGACACTGCAATCAATGGTGAAGTAATCTAGGTCAGAACTTAGAAGCAATAGCATCACCTTATTGGCGGTAGCCTTAGCCCTTAGCTGTACTTTAGTTGGATAAACTCTCACCAAGATTGAAACAAATTGTAATGGCCCAGGATAAGAGGACACAAACTTCTGGAAAGATATTGTAGCATTAGCAAAGATGAAGTGTCTGCAGCATAAGTAACACATGATTAGCCAGTGAACAATTAGCTAGTGAACAAAGTACAGTCTGTTTTGTGCAATATCAACCTCTAAAAAGATACTAAGATTCTTACGTGTTGAGAAGATCCAAGTCCTTGACCCAAAAATTAGCACGCTGAACTAACTGCACATGGTCATAAGAGCCACTGAGGACTTTATTTAAAACATGTTCTCCCAGCAATAAAGACTAAAGAAGTATAAGTTACCTTAATATTTAATCTCATACCTTTTTGCGTATTTCAAGTCCCAGATAATTATGAGAATCAGAGTTCCTCGCAAGCCACAAGAGAAATCTGCCACTACCTGAAATGTAGTAGTTGACGTTGTGATTTGTGAACTACAGCATGATAGCTTTCTACATTAACAGTGGTAGAAATAGTGCGATACCAATTAGTTTTTTTTTTACTTTAGGCCAATATCAGTTAGTTTGAACAACAAGTCAACAACAAAGACGACATCAACCCAGTGTAATCCTCATTCAGTGGGGGCTCTGGGGGGTCAAGATGTACGCAACCTTTCCCTTGTTTTAAGAATAGGGAGGCTGTTTTCGTCATTGACTCTAAAGGCATTGTTGCATTGACTCTAAAGGCATTGTTTTAAGAAGTACAGTAACGTTTAGCACACATAAGTAAAAAGACTTTGCTCCTCTTTATATTTATATACTTTGCTCTTGCCGAATCTTGAGCAGAGATTCGTGAACTAAGGTATTGCTACTACTTCTACTAAAAAGGCACACTCATTACACGAGAAAAAAAGAAGCTTAAGCAATACAGTAGAAAAAAAGAAATGGATATTATATCCACTAAAACAATGATTCTTTGGCAAGCAGAAACATGTCCTCTCAATAAATAAAAAAAAAGGAAGAAGAAGACATGTATCTGTAGAAATGTCAGTGAAGACGGTGAAGTTGAGATCTTAAAAGGAAAAGCAGAAGTACACTTTGTAGCCCAAAGTGCATCCTAGTACATATTCTTCCCCTTCGCATTGCAGTGCAATTGAGGACCTACGTATGTAGGAATTGAAAAAGGGCACAGCACAGACCTTCATCCAACAGAACACCAGAGATTATAATTACAATGAACACAAGGAGAATCTTACGGATTTTTAACTAATCACACCGGAAGAGAGACACAAGAGAGGGTAAAGGATAAAGTGATAGACTAAGCACAGGATGATTACTTGGATATAAGCAGAAAAGAGACAAAAATGGCTGTAGCATTTACAGGCCACGAACTACTATCACAACAGTTTTTTTTTCTTTTCCAAAACTGTTCTTTCTCGTCTTTCAAATTCCTTTTCTTCTCTAGATTCCAAACCAATTCATGTCTTGCTTGATTCTGACCTACAGCAACTAATCCAGTCTTTTGCATTTAGAATGACCTCTTTTCAAGATGCTACAACCCTCATACCATTTTCCACTAGTTAACTAGAATGAATATTCCATCAACTTAAGGTACTGTAGATAAACGTCTAAACTCTAAAGGTACCAGAAAATAGCACGCATCACCACAGGGAACATTGAAACACCACAAGATTAAACCTTAATCATTCAAGAGAACCAAGCAAGTTGAAGGCATTACCACAGCCAATATCAACCATCAGCGGCAAAGACGAGTCCTTATAAACAACATTCCAATCAGGTGTCTCTGTCGGGACCTATCAATTACATAAACAACAGATAAATTTCTCCTATGTCCACAAAGATCTAGTATGTAACTAAACAAGAAGTTCTAAAGCAAGATAAAGTTTTCCACTCACACTGAGAGCTGAGCTAAGAGGATTCACATGCGGCCGGACTCGAATATTCCCAACCTCCTACAATCAAACATCAAAACAAGCATAAACCATAAATCACTCGTAGGTGACAAAACAAAAACACCCTAATCACAAAATTAGCTTATCATAGCCATAATCAAAAATCAAAATAGAACCTTTGCCATTTTTGTTAAGTTTCACAGTCCCATTTCCAAAAAATCATACTCATGCAACATTTTCTTTTTGGGTTTAAACCATAGGATCATCCATTGCCGATGAAGTTGAAAGAATTCTCTCCATCTTTCAGCTTGAGGGGTGATTATGGACTATAGCAAAACCCTCCAGTACTTCTTAATATTAGAGAAGTCGAGGAAAGTCAATACTTCAATGAAAAATGCATTTAGAGTCTATCTCACAAACAACCTCCATTTTTTCTTAAACAAGGGAAAGGTTGCGTACATCCTAACCCCGAGCACCCCCATTCAACGGGGATTACACTAGGTCGATGTTGTTGGTGTTGGTTTAAAGCATAGGTATACCTAAACTCTTTTAGGCTACACCACTCCTCTTCGCACCGCGTCGGCCGACTAAGGGTAAAATGCTTCTACTTGGTGGAAGCATTTTACTTAGGCAACATTTTGGAATCCAAAATCCAATCTTTACAGTTCTAATAAACTAGTTTGTCTGTTCTTTTTGATTAATTCACAAAAAGATGTCACCTTTCACAAAATTAAGTAGCCAGTGCAATGATCAAAATGTAACCTTTCTGAATTCCTATGATAAAAAGATGGCAATAACACTTATCACTAATAATCATGCAAAATCCTATCTTTTAGCAAGTACTTAATTACGAAGAAAACCCATTTGAGCTAAATTATGAAATCACTAAACAACCAACCAAAGAGGGCAAAAGGGTAAGTAAAAATAAAGCAAAAAACAAACCGGGCAATGAAGGGGGAGATTAAGGTCAGCATATTCGAGAGCAACAAGGGGAGGGCTTCTAGTAATAACATCACCATCTTTTTTACTGCCTTCTTCTAATTCGACACATTGAGTAGTAGTAGTAGTAGAGAAATTACTGAGCCCAATGGTGCAATTGTGTCGTGCATTGTGTTTGTATTTGTAAGGTGGTGGTAATAAATTGGAGGTTGAGGAGAGATAACGGAGTGAGGTGTTGAAGAGGGAAGTAGTAGCTATAGTGAGAGCTCTTGGAAGGGTAAGACTGGTGAAGTTTGAGATAACTAACGCCATTGTGATTGAGTTACGTGGGGTGGGTTGGGTTGGGTTGGGTTGGGGTGGGGTGAGTCTGAACTTAAGTGCGGTCAGCCGGTCAGTGCCGTTCGCCGGCAGAGTTACAGACAATAAGACAACTTCACTGCACCACCCTTTGCCCGTTTTTTTTTTTCTTAGAATAATTTGATCATTTTTACCCCGATTTTATATACAACCTCCGTGTCATGTTATTCTTCCTCTTTGCAAATGGCACAACATTTAATAAAATGGACCATGTTAATATAAATGACAATAACACCCTTGCATGTACATTTAATAAAGTGGGAAATGTGAGAGAAAGGGTAGTAATTAGGACGAATACCCAAGGGCAAAAATGTCAATTTGCCAAAAAAAACTTACCAAATAAAGAAAGGAGAAGAACAACATGATACAGCCCAAAATGGAAAGAGGAAGAATAACATGACACGGAGGTTGTACAACTTTTGGAGGAGTAAAATTGTTTAGATGACTTGCCTGTTTATATGCGAGTGTCGTCCTTTAGACGAAAAAAAAGGGCAGATGGAAAAAAGCTCTCTCCGTTTCTTAAAGTTCTTCCTCTTTTCCTTTTTGGCTTGTTTCTTACACTCAGTTTGATAACTCGAAATGTGAGTAAATGTGATGAAAAGTGATGAAAAGTAATTTTGTAGAAAAGTGTGGAAAAGTATATACGAGGAATTCTCAAGTTTCTCTTGTTTGTTTAGTTAATGAGGAAATGGAGAGAAATGTCAAATTTTTACATTTGTTAAATAGTCTTTTTATTAGATTTCCACAGTTTTTCCATCAATTTTGGGAGGAAAACTATAGAAAACGAAAGAGACCCAATATAACTAGAGGATTTCTCCAGTTTTACTTAGATTTACTTTTCTTTAGTTTTCCTTTTCATAACCAAACACAACAGATTTTTCATTTCTTCACTTTTCTCAAATTTCCCTAGTTTTCCTCATTAAACAAAGAGTTCCCAAACTGAGTGTTAAAGTTCTTCCTCTTTTCTTTTTTGGCTTAATTTTTTCTATAAAATGACAATTTTGCCCTTTGTAGGTGGTATGGGGATAAGGGAGGGGGGGAAGCTTGGAAAGGGGAGAGGAGAATATATTTGTCAATTTCACATTTCATTAAAGTGTGTGTCAAATTACAAAGAGGAAGAACTTTAGGGAACGGAGGGAGTAATATGGATTGTTTTTCTTTTTTGGCAAAATTACCTCGAAAAATTCCAAGTTTAGTCGAATATCTCACAATAATCTCAAGTTCGTAAATTACACTAAAAAATCTTACCCCAATAATACTACTTGGACCTCTATATACCTGAACAGTTTAATGATTCGACAAAATCATTTTCCGATGGAACTTACATCAATTACATGCATGGCATCGATTCGACAGGTGTTTGTTTAGTCAGATATGTTTACTCAGATTAAAAGAAAATGTTTATATATATGATTTACCTATTTCCCCCGAAAAATTCCTTATTTTCTGAAACTCCTTGCCTCATTCCCACATCTTTCTCCCTCTCCCAAAACCCTTCCTCCATTACAATTTGCAACTCGCAACTTAAACTCATCAAATACCTTTCTTCTCCTATATAATCAACTAAAATAATTCTATCTCACAATCTTTGTGACTGTTTATCAAAAATTGCCCCAACAGTATATGCTTTACCCGCTTAATTAAAAAATCCCAATTTCAAACCCTAAAATTCATATGTATCCTCAATCTCAATCTTCATATGCAAGTGCACGTGCAAGTGCAAAGGATGATAATCCGCCCATTTGTAGTCATGAAATCCCAACGATAGCTCACAAATGCAAGTAAGGGAAGAATCATGAAATGGATTTTTACTTCTGCCCTAATAGGAAAATCGAAAGAAATTTATGTTTTCCTGACCAATTTGGCTTGAAGATTAGTAATTTTATATTTGATTTTTCCATTTAAAAAAAGAGTTATTATTTTGCATTTGAAAAGGCAGTTAGAAAGGTGTGATCTCTTTTACTGGGTGGATGAGTACCTTTAGCATGAAAAGTGCATCTTATAATTCACTGAGTGAAGATAACAAGGAGAAATGATTGAGTTGAGGGAAGAAGGAGAATGAAGACCCTAAATTTGAAAATTAAAATATGAAAAATTAAAGGTAAAGAAGTGCATAATAGAAGCACATAGGTCCTTCAAAGATTGGATATGACAATTGAAGATACAATTAGTGTCACATATAGAGGGAATTTTTTTTACCCATACGAATTTTGCATGTCTAATATGGTCAAAGATGATGATGGTTGATGGACACTTATGGTGGTGTGAGATGAAGAGAGTGACATATAGTAAAGGGGGAGAGATGGGCTATCGGATAAATGAAGAGTTTTTGTCTGAGTTTATTGTTTTAGGGGTATATGTAAGTTTTGTATGACACATGGTTTGTTTTTATCTCATACAACATATCTAACTAAGAAACACATGCCAAATTGATGCCAAACATGCAAGGTACAAAATAAATGGTCCAACCGAAAATCATTAAACCATCCAGGGATATATGAGGCCAAGTTGAAATAATTGCGGGTAATTTGCAAATTTTGAATTATTGCAGAATATTTGAGGGTGATTTTGCCTTCTTTTGTTTTTGTTTGATAGAGCTATTAAGTTGAAGATAAGAAAAAGCGCCATAGAAGTTAGAATGATAATTGATATCAAGAGGGAAAAATCAAGTAAAGAAACTGAATAAGAACTTGGGACAAATATAGAAATTGTGATTTTGGGGTGTATTTTTTTTTCAAAAAATAAATAAATAAAAGTGCCTAATCCATTTAGTAGAATTTAATTTTTAAATGAACTTACAATCCGCTCATGTTATCAAACGTCTTGTCAAAATCAAAAGTACCAACCAACAATTAATTAGTTGGTCAAAAATCAGATAACTAAAATCAACTATTTAATGTTTGATATAACCGTATAACTAATGTAAGAGTGTGTTTTGGTCAATCGAAAAAATCTGAACTGAAACTGAAGTGAACTGGAAAAAAAACAGAACTAAACTGGAAAAACTGAAGGTAGTTTAATGAAGGTAGTTAAAATCATAACTAAAACTAAATTGAACTGAATTAAAAAAAATCTGAACTATAGTATTACCGACGAACAAACACACAGCTTAAGTCTATACTTTGTGTTTTTTTTGTAAAACATTACTCCGTACAATTTAAAACACATACTATTAGTCAGCTTTTAAATACCTTTAGTTACTTTTTATTATAAGTCACAAATTCACCTGCTGTAAGTTCAAACCCGGTGTACATAGACTTGTTGAAATCAGCTACCAGCTACAAAAATTAGCTCATTGCCAAACATCTTCTTTTTGAAATGTAGTAAATTGATATTCATTACTGAAATAAAATCTTTGATTTGAGATTCGGAAAATAAGAAGAAAATGATAAATTCAGAAATTTAAAATTAAAGAAAAGTAAATAGTTACAAACATCTAATGAATTTCATAACTAAGTTTTAGTTGTTGTAGAAATGAATATACATTGGCTAACAACATATTGAATCAAGGTGTTTGTTGCTATTTCAGCAACAACTAAGCTATAGTTAGTTAAGTACATGTTGTCTCCCTTAACAAGTGATCTCGATAGCTTTTGCTAAGCTTAGCAACACCATCGGTTGCTAACTTGTCACTATTATTAACGATTTCGTTGATGTACTCCTTTAGTCTCAATAACCTTGGCAACTTGTTAAATTTTTGTTATGAAATTTAGTCTTTATTTATGGGTTATTATTATATGAAGGGAACAAACGTCCAAACTGATTAAAACAAGGGAACATCAATTCGCAATTCGGTGATAGTTTAGTTTAAATGCAAACTGATTCATTTTTGATATTATATAGATATCATATACATTTTATTTATATTGTGAATATATGTTTTTGTTTTGTTTTGGTTTTCAGGAAACTCTTGCATTCATGTTTAGACTAGGGAATTAATGAATAAGGTTATATTATAATCCATATCTATCAATATAATATATTAAAACACTAACTTACATCAAACGCGTTTAATGGCAACTTTGACTTGAATCTCTTTTCACACAATTGTCAAGTGGTTTTTTCTTTTTTCTTTTGATTATTAATCAAATAATAAATATTTTGGACATTAAATAATAATTTGATTAATTTATTCCGATCAAGAAAAGTAAAGTTATGCAGTTAGTTGAATAATGACTTATGAGTCAAATTTAATCCTTATTTTTTGAGCGTATAATGAAATTAGTTATTTTGAGTTTTTTCTTTATTGATAATAGATGTTTACATTAAACTTCCAGCTCGATCTACATATGTATTTTCTATTCTTTTTTTCTCCTTCACTTATTACTGACTAATTTTATTCGTAGTTGTTACTCCTTGTGTTTTCTTTTTGGTCATTTTTTTATATATATTTCAAATTTTCAATTTATAAATCACTTTTATTTGTGATATGCATTTTGTCAATTCTTATTCAAATAATTTATCTCGCGCGAATCAAGTTTCAATCACATAAAGTTTTGAATGTCATGTGTATTGCACATGGTCAAAAAATTAATTTATTTGTATAAAGACGTTTATGAAATTTGTTTATTTTATGTATGTACAATGAAAAAGACTTAGTGGCATGGATTCACAAAGTCATTTAGGGAATGTAAACAAAGACATGATTAAGTAAATATGTCACGATTCTAGATGGTGGTGAAATGGCCTGGTGTTGGTGAACGAAATTACATCGTGTAATATATAATATATTATGATATATAATACATTAAGAATACAAATATTAGATGATAGGATGGGAGGGGATTGATTAATAACTTTACGCAAAAGAAAGTGTTACAAATAAAATAACACTAAAAAAATTCGGATACTAGTACAAATGAATTTATATTACATGGAAATTTTATGACAAGTTAAAAGTTTTTCTCTCAAGAATTGAAAGGCGGAACACAAATAACTTGCTAACAACGAGACAATTACTCGATTTATATTTTTTTTTAGGTTTAGCTAGATTTGTAGAATCAGCCTCCCAAGCAAGTAAATGAATCATTATATGGTTGACGGACGATGCTCAGAACAATCGATTTGATATTGAGTTTGAGATAAATAAATATGTAAATGTTTGTTGTACATATAAGTTAACTTTTATATTGTAACGTCATTGTATTTTACGATTTACATATTTTTTTGTCAAAAAGAATAATAAAAGAACAATATGTTGGGCCAAGGAACTGTTAAAGTTTAGCGCACAAATAAGTAAAGAGACAAAGCAAAGGATTATATTATTGTTAGATTTTTCTCCCAAAATTAGAAAGCTCAATCAAATTAGTTCATTTTTGTCCAATAGCTTATTAAACAAACATTTAAAATCTCAATGGTTCCATATGTTTCTAGAGCACGTATTGAAGGAAAAGAGCAATAGCACTTATGTGTCTTCTAACATCATTTGGTTACTATCTATACAGAAGAAGAAAAAAGGTTTGTCTACGATACAGATGCTTGGTCCTTCCATTAAGAAACAAGTACTTGGAAATAGAAGGGAAACAAGAGTAGTTTCATAGTTATTATTCTAAGTGTATACATACACAATGTATATAAGCTTTTGTGTTTATTAAACAAGTTTTTTCTGTGAAAGATATATGAATGGACACATACTAATATTTGATGTTCTAGCTTTCTAAAAAAATGTCGAATGCTCATCTCTCATTCATGTCTTTATTTCATGTCACCTTGACAAATGAATCCATGACCAATTATATTGAATTACATCACAAATGATCATTTTACCTTAACAAATGAATCCACAACCAAATTTTTTTTAACACGTGTCGTCGTCAAAGGAGCACAACAAAACATGGTAATGAATACCCTATTTTGATGAAAAAAATACCTCAACATATATGTTAGTCATAACTCATAAGCTACACAAAAGAGTTATATACCTACAAATTAAAGATCACACACAAAATTTACATTGTTATATTTTTTTCCTCCATTTGTCTCTCTTGCTTGATATGATTATTTAAAAGAAATCTCATTATCCGATAAAGATCAATACACTTATTTTCTAAAAAAAAATTCTATGTCCTAAGTTCTTCAAAAAGAAAGAAAAGAATATGCACGGTAAGAAGGGTTTATAGAATACATGATTCTAACTTTTATAAGACTCTCATAGTTGAAGGCTCCTCCACAATTATTGGTTCGAATTAGATTATAGTGACTCAAATAAATGTTTAAATGGTAATAATGCTTTATCTTTATCATCATCAACAACATCATTACTAGACATATTATAATTTGATTTTTTTTATTATAAAAATGGACATATTTTAAGGTATAAGTGGAGTATGTACATAGTTCACAACAATTTGATATTGTAACCTTGGTAGTTACAATAATAAGATTTTCTTTTCTTTCACCCCAGTGAGCTATATGTGTTTAAATTGTATATAAAAATTGCATTGTATTGTATGATTCGTAGAATTTGTAAAAAGTACACTTGGCGTGCCATGCTCATGCTACACCCAATAGCATTTTTTCCATTTTGGACACAATTCTCCAATGAAAAAAACTTAAAATTAATATTTACTCTATTTTTTAATTTTATTTCTTCCATGAGCTTTTTTTTGCTGAAGAAGGACTATTTCACCCTTGTCTCGTAAACCAAATAAGTGAAATACAATATTTGTAGTTGGGCTAATTTAGCTGAAATGAGGAGTAAAAGGGTCATTGTGCCAAAAAGAATAGTGTCTAATTAGAAAAGTGGAAGAACAAAAAGAAAACACCAAAAATGAAAAAATTAAAAGAACAAAAAGAAACACAGGAAGTATTGTTAAGTGTATAACGCTAGATAGACACAAAGTGTATGATATAATTTGACGACCCTATGAGTTGATGAGTTGATATCTGAATGTTTTGTGCTCATGGCATCCTCTCAATACAAACTATTACTTTCATTTATTATAGACTCTTACATATGGACTATGGAGTAACAATTTTTTGATGATTTTGGTTTGGGTGTGTTTTCTTGGTTTTCAATTTAAGGGCAAGTTTGGACCATCCGAGATGATTTGAGAGAGATGAGTCATTGATGAATTAGTACCTCTTGAGATGATTTCATAGCGAACATTTGTGTTAGTTTGGTTGGGATTATATTTGTTCCCTTAAAAAAGTTTATTAAATTTGATTTCAATTTATATCATCATGTTAAATATTTTTCTGCTTTTATGTTCAAATTAAAACGATCTTTGTATTATTATAGACTCTATAGGCTCACGTGGACCCTTCGATCCTATAAGAGGGAGGGTTTGGACGACATTTTTCGACCTTTCACTCGGCCCTCATAGGAAGTAAATTCCTATGGGTATTATTACTTCCTATGAATTGAACTTCAAAGGAATTGCTTGAATTGTTTGTATGTCATAGGAAAAAGTAAAGCTTGTTTGGATAGTAAAGAAAAGCATATGAAGCTTGTTTGAATTGCAATTTTTAGTAATTCCCATAAAGATGAAATTTATAAGAAGTACTAATTCACACGAGAGTTAATTTTTCATGTTTAACCATACAAGCCCTAAATCATGGGAATTGACAAAGAAATTGAAAGTTAGGTAGGTAACTCACTTCCTACATTTTGAAGGAATTTAATTTCCATGTGAACTAACTTCCCACGCTATTAAACTAACCAAACAACATAAAAATTTGCAATTCGAATGAGTACTTCCAATACTCAAAGTTTGCTAACCAAACTAGCTCTAAGAGTATGGAAATACATGAAGGGCCTATTCAAATTATTGGAATCAAATTTGATCCAACCTTGTCAGTGGAATCCTATGATTCAGCTGATCTTACCTTAAATTCTGAGCCAGATTCACTCATTAATGAAACAAAAAATAAATATCTCAAAACGAGTACAAGCCAAATAGCCCAAAGATACAAGCAAAGAGCCACGTGTAAACATATTGGATCCTGAAACTGAAAGCTCAAATATGTCGCCTTCAATATAGGCCAAGCTAAGCTAAGCTAAGCTTGACTAAATCACACGACACTAAGATACTTCTCTAGTGTGTCCTTCACATTCTGGGTGCTAATCATTTCCACTCCTCTCTCTCTCCTTTTACTTTTCTCTCAATTTGAGTTACTGCTTCTTGTTGGTTGCCAAGGCTTAGCTGCTGATGGGTCAGATTCTGGATAAACTCCAAGGTGATGACATAAATAAACCAATCTTTAATTTGCTGTTCTCATCATAGTTGTCTTTTCCTTTCAAAATGGCATCTGACCTTTTCTTTTTATAGTTCTGTGATGAGTTGGGTAGTCTCATCTTTGAAGTTTTGGGCTGGTACTTGTTGCTTTTCTTTTATAAATATCAGTCTTCAATTTGTCCCATGTTTGTGTGAATTCTTTCTGTTTGTATGCATTATGCATGTATCATGGTATTGTGACTTTTGCCCATATAGCTTCTATATGTACTAAAGATGGTCTAGCTTTTTTTTTTTTGGAGGGTATTCGAGATGGTTTAGCTATGTTGCCCTGATGCCCTCTAGGTCTCCTTTGAGCAATTTCTATAAGCAATTGGAATCAAAAGGAAATGTTGAAAAATTTGTGTGAAACTGTGAACGTTTCATATATGAGATGGGCTATTAATGAAAGAAAAAAGGTTGATTAATGATCCCTCGAGTGGTCATTAGTGATCTATGGATGGCCGGTAATGACCCCTCATATATGAAACGGGTTCACACAAATTTTTATGGAAGGCCAGAATAGAGGTTACCCTTTGACAGCTGGGGAATAAAGTTTTGAGCGAGTATGCATTTGGGGAAGACTGTATATTGATGGATCATGAATTAAAAGTACCTGCATAATTTAGGTTATGGGCCATACTCTCATGACTCTTGAGTTGGTAAAACTAGTTTTTTTTTGGAAGGCATAGTTACCTTATATTTTAGTTATAATAATTTTGGTATGTTCTTGTTTTAGATGAAAATTTACAGTCAATTGGGAAATCTAACACATAATTGATGGGTTAATGTAATTCGTGTAGGTAAGGAATGGAAGAAGAATCAGATTAAGAAGATATCAGACAAAGTATTCCAGCGCATCCAAACTCAAACTGGAAGTACCACACTATCATTTGAGGAATTGTACATAGCTGTCCTGATAATTTACAAGTGAGTTGTGCTGTCTTCTAGAAATAAAGTTATGTTTGTAGCTTCTGAATTTTACAAGATATGTTCTGTATCTTGCAGTGACATCAATAAACATTTACCTGGACCGCACTTTGATCCTCCATCGAAAGATAAAGTCAGAGCCTTGATGCAGGTACATTCTGTTGTATCGTGATTGAGCCATCTATTTAAGTGTCATTTTGTCAAATTTATGTGCATATCAGCTTTGAAGTTGTAAGGTTTTTTTTTGGGGGGGATGGAGAAGTTGTAAGAATTTCAACGCTTGAGGTTAATTTGAAACTGACCCAAATATTAGCTTGGTTGTATCCTTTTTCATATTATGCCTGCTATTGGACCACAAATAATTTGGATTTGTTTTTTTTTAAAAAAACTCAAACATGATCTGGTTTGCTAGGTTGTACCCTTTTACTTGTTTTGCCTGCTTGTATACACAGACTAGTTTGAAGAAACCAAAAAAGAATAATTAGAAAGAAGCGGACTAAAAACAGGAAGAAATAAGATGATGATGTTGTGTTTTGATTCGTGGTGGACAGTCGTGTGCATTAACTTCCTTCTCATATCTTTCCTTTTAGTGTTAAGGCCAACAACAATAACGCATAATAGGATGAGGATCTACAGATTGCATTTTATAGTATGAGAGGGCTTTGACCCATCGATTAATCTAGCCAGTGTAGCCACTACAGCTACACTATTGTGACTTTATTCACGCAAAACAGGTTGAAACTTATTAACACACCACTCTGTTTCTTAAACTCCACTCATTCTGACTTTTAGTCACCTAGTTTGAGAGTGCCTGGTTGGTGGTATAGATGATTAGATGGTGACTGATTATCTTCTTTTTTTTTTTATGAAATTTTATATGCGTAAGTGTAACTCTTTTACGCCTTGAAGTTTGTCTCTAGATAGATCAATTCTTTTGGTGACTGATTATCTTCTTTTTTTTTATGAAATTTTATATGCGTAAGTGTAACTCTTTTACGCCTTAAAGTTTGTCTCTAGATAGATCAATTCTTTGGGCAGTGGTAATTGGGCATAATATATGTTGTATAGGTCCCAAAAGCAAATCCTCACAGTAGTGGGTTTAAATGGTGCTGGGATCTTCTAGAGTTGAGGTTGCCTGCTTCTGTTGTTGCATGGATGGAGATTCTTGATAGTTTCTGCAATCTATATCATGTGTTTGACCCATATCAGTTTTTTTTTTTTAATTTTGAAAACCTGCATTGCGTGATAATGCCCATAGTATACTTCATGTCATACTGAGTATAAGTTTGTAACTGAAGTCATAAGCCTCCTTGCAGGAATGTGATGTCAATCTTGACGGAGAGCTAAATCGCATAGAATTCACAAAGTTCATGCAGGAGCTAACAGCTGAAACATTATCTGTGGTCAGCCAGGGACTGATTATCAGTCTGATTGTGGCACCAACAATTGCTTTGGCAACCAAGAGGGCAACAGAGGGAGTACCACATGTGGGCAAAGTAGTGCAGAAGGTGCCTAATTCAATTTATGCGTCTCTTTTTACTCTCGCTGTCGTTGCATTCCAAAATGCTAGCAGTGGGGAATACTGAAGGACAAGTTAGCAACACACCATCTATCCGTCGATTGCATTAGGGTATCTCAGGAACTCACTTTTATCTTTACCTGCGGACGAGAAGTTGTACGAGTGTATGACTGCTACTCTTTGATTGCCTCACAGTTCTGGGATGTGTAAACTTTGCCAAATTTGATGTACAAAGTGACTACATTTTCTTTGTGCTTTGGGTTGCATTAAAGTTTGTAGTTTTCATATGAAATGAGGTTCTGTCTATTGTCAAAAAAAAAAAAAGGTTCTGTCTAAGAATAAGTGCATAACCACTATCACGAGTCATGACACTTGACTATATATGAGATACAGAGTGCACAACTTTTATCTTATGATCAGTCTTTTGTCTATGTACGATTTCATAGTAGTCCTGCAATGTTTAAGGCGCTCCAAAGCCTTTCTGGGAGTACATAAGTGCAATTAGAGATATGCTTGACAGCTATTGGTTTTTAAAAACCATTTGTTTGTGCTCTCCAAAAAAGAAAACCCATGTGTTTGAAGCTTTTGAGCTAGATCAAAGTAGCAACTGATATTGATAAGATAATAAAAGACGAAATTGCTGGAAATAATTCAAAATTGGAGCTATTCTCTCAAAATGATTCTCAAAATAATTTTAACTTGCCCAATTTTTCACGTGAGCAGTTTAATGAAGGCTTGCTTGCTTAGTATTTCTGTCATGTTTCACCAGAATTAGCTCCCCGGTTATCAATAAACTCGGCTATCAATAAACTGCTCATGTGAAAAGTAAGTCGGACAACTTGAGATTATTTTGTTTATTAAAAACACAGGACTCTGCTAAGTGGTATGCCCCTAACTTGAGATTATTTTCACCAATTTTACCAAAACAAATAAAAAAACCCCAATAATATTTTTTTTCTATTTTTTTTTGGTAAAAAAAATAAAATTGTAATTTACTCCCGGTTAACCCCAAACAAAAAAAAAAGGGAAGGAAAGAGAAGTCGGGGTTTTTAGTTTCAGAGGGACAGTCAGCAGTTCAGCATTCAGCATTGAACAGTCATGTCTTCGTCTTCTGCCAAGTACTCTCAAAATACTTCCGTTGCTCCCTCAGACCCAAGCAGTGATCTAATTCGACAAGTATCTCTCTCGCTCTCTTTTCTTATTTCTCACTGTATAAGTATTATATAAGCTATTCGTTCTAAATTTGGGCAAATTATTATTATTGGGTTTTGCAGATGAGACTTCACGAAGTTGCAATTGCAGAGCTCAGTTGCCTCCCCTCCACTCGGGTAACTTAACCTCAATTACCCTTTTCCCTTCTTTTCATTTTCGCTATTATTGTTTCTTATATATTGCCTTTTCCTGTTGCTAATAATTTCTGTATATTATACAACACAATTTATTAATTGGTCATTTGGGGATTTTTCTGTAGTGACTGCTGAGTGCTGGGTTGCATTTAATTGATTTTGTGAAGTTTTTGTCTTATTTCGGTTGTGAAACGTCGAGAGGGTAGGTTTAGTTTGTACAAGTTACTGCCCTGATTAATATAGTGACTATTGGAGTATTTGTTGTTGCATTGTATTGTTTGTGTAAAGAGAAGATCACCTTTGTTGAGGTTGAGATGGAATAGAATGTTATTGCCACGACTTTCCGTAGGGTTATGATCTTCCTCTTGATAATGAGGGTTGTAGGGCACGAGTTCTGTCTCGTTCTAGTTATTTGATCGGGTTTCTATGTTAATTCTATCCTCTATCTCGTTTTCGGACAATAGAGATACTGTTTTACGGTTGGTATTTGTCAACTCATAGGAGAGGGGGAGAGAGGGGGGGGGGGGGGGGGGGGGGGGGGTG
>ONZK01000084.1:37443-74159 GCA_900322385.1 Pharnaceum exiguum | reverse complement strand
GAATTATGGATCTTGTGGATCCACCCCACTTGGGGATTCTAAGGGTGAATTTGGGTAGGACATGGTCCACTTGGAGGAAGAGCTGGGTTGAATGAGAGGAAATTAGAGGGATATGCTAGTTTCTAAAATCTGTAGGCCTGAAAAGTCCCTTCTTTACAGTCTCCGATTTATATTTTTATTTCAAGGGTGGGGGGAGGACTTTCAAATCTCACCTCAAATGCTGATGCATCAATGCATTTAGATGATTAGATGAACATTAAGTGGGCAGTGAAACATTGAGGAATAGTGATAAAATCAATGTTTGGACTTCGGAGTGTATGTGTTCCCGTCCTCTGGGTTCCAGCCAGCCTAAACTTCAAGGATTTTTGTTCATTTTTAAGATGCGGATGTGTAGTCACTTTACTCGCTCCATAGTGTGATGTACAGGATGCTTCAGTCTGTGAGTTGGTAGCTTCATGAACTGATTGTGTCTATGTAGCCGAGCTTCATCCCTGTACTGCTGATGATCAGTATTAGCAGATTGTCTTAGATAAAATTGATTCATGCCAAAAAAAGGCTTCCAGCTACAGTTGAACGTTGTAACAGAAGCGCTTATGTCAAGGCCTGAAAGGCTAGCAGACTGATTTGTTGAGCTACAAGTCTATACTTTCTAATGAGTGCATGCTACCTTTTTGAAGTTGAGAAGCCTTTGACTTGACTTCATTCTCATTTGCAGTCTGTTTATGTGAAAAATGGGAACATATTCTTCCGGACAAGTATCCAAAAAGCAACAGCGTCTGAACAAAGTAAGAATCACTTGTATGCTTCATTGGTTCTATCTCTCCACATTGTAAAATTCAACTCCTTTTGTTTTCTAATTTTTCTCCTGAACTGATGTGCAGAACTTGTTGATTCAGCTAAGAGCAACTTGCAAAAGCAGAACTCTAGTTGATGCTATCAAACTACATTGTACTTGACTGTTTCTGGTCCAAATTTATGTCTGACAGCCCAGTTTAAGGTTCAATATCACTGTTTGGTTGAAGGGACTGACATATGTCTCCATTTTACAAGGTGTTTGCAGTTTGTCCCAGGAGTGTACTTAGATGGCAGTGTCTTCGCCTTGTCTTCTTCAAATACCCTTGGCATTGGTAGTTTGACACTAGTATCTCTAGTAGACACTAGTACTAGTAGTTTTGATCAAACTCTATCATTCTGTGGTTTTTGTTGGTTGGGATGATAGAAATTTGGAACTATGAGGTGCAATTTACGTTTTGTTTTTCTTTACAGACCTCTCTCTCTAATGTGAAATTATATTCCTTTCTGTCCGTTAGGCATTACTACACAATAAGCTGTAGTATATGATTGAATGGCGCAAGTACTGACTAATTAAGCTGTAGTATATGATTGAAACAATCTCCCAATTTTGGGGTAAGTCTGCGTACATCAGACCTCCTAAGTACCCCATCCTAGATGAGATTTATGCTGGGTGGTGGTAGTTGTTGTTGGTGAGAGGTTTAAAACTTTATTAAAATGTACTTTTCTTTTTTGTTTGTAGAAAAGATGATACGAACTAGATTAGATGAAAAGTTAGGTAATGGAGAGGGACTAAGGCGAGAGTATTATGGACACTAGCATGGTAACGGGTGTATCAGTGTGTGCCAAAATGGTGACGGAAAATGGCAAATTATAGAAAATCAAGAAACAAAGTGAGAAAGAAATGTAAAAAAAAATTGTATCTTTTTTGGTATTATTTGTACGTATGAAACTATCTATTAAAACTTGTATTTTATCTATAAAAGCAGAGGACTTAAATCGCCCCACTTCCTAACACAATTGTCCAAAGCCAGAGTTTGCTTCATAAAAGCGCAGAAACTGAGTAACTATTGAGAAGCGCTAAAACTCTAGTCAGAATGGTAGCTGCAGCTGCCTTCCCTGCTGGGAAATGCATTGCGCGGTTTCTTAACTTTGAGCAGCCACCAAAAAACAGACTACTCCTTTCATCTTCTCCCAGCGTAAGCCATACTTAGCATTCCATTCTCAATACAGAGTTTTATTAACTCACCTCCGTTCCGAGCTAATAATTATGTGTGCTATATTCATGCATGAAACAGAAGCAGCATTTTCGATTATGTGCTTTGTCTATGAATGGCTGCAATGGTGACTCCAAACTTCCTGTCAGCGTTATCGAGACTCGGACTCTCACGCAGGTTCCTACACCGAGACTCGCCATGGACCGACTTAGCTTGGCTATCCTAGAATTGAACTCCAATCCTCCGTCTGTCCCCTCTGGTATTATACGTATCCAGGTATTACAGTAAGAGTTACTAACTTGCTATGCCAGCTTACTGGAGTATATTTTTTGTTGACAATGGTATTAGGCTTATAATTGTAACAAATTTGTTACACACTGCCTGCATGACTTCGATCATAGCAATGGGTAGATGGGTTAACGATCACATTCGCGTTTCTGTAGCTAGTTAATCATACGAATTGTCATGTCAGTTATTTGGTTCATCAATAGTTTTGTTCAATCCAAATGTTCGGTACTCTTGCCTCTTGGCGGCGAGCAATCTAGTGAAGGGAAATGGGTGGCTAATCTGACACCTTAGGATGATTATCTTATCTCATCTATGTGTAGATTGTAGTATTATGATGGGTGCAAATAAGCAAACTGCAATATCATTGCCAGCCACTTACGCATATCGCAATATCATTGTTAGCCGCTTAAAAGAGTAGACTTTATAATTATGCCACACGTGTGAGTTATGCGCTCTCAAATTGTTATGGTTTGTGATATACTCCGTACCGATTATTAATTCTGTATGAAAGTCTGTTCTACGGAGTACATGTCTAAATGACAAAATCTCCACTGTGGACCTCTGGTTTGCCAGTTGCCGTATATGTAGCCAATGAACATATTTGTTCTTAACAATTCTTGTCAAACTTTGTAGCTTAAGCCCCACAACTCACAAGTGATGTTTGGCTTGGTGATATTTGCGATCATGTGACGAATACGTTTTTTTCTTCATTTGTTACTGTCTTGATAGTCACTAACACAAAATACAGAGTATTATTTCATCAATGAGTCAAATGACGAGTGATCAAAAATAAAAAGAAAGATAGGTTACTGATTAATATAACATGGTCACTAACTCACCGATAACTTAACAATGACTGTGTTCTTAAGCGGACCCTTATATCGGCAGAGCGGCTTTGGTCCCATTTTGTGTGCCGCTCAATTTCAACCGCACATAATATGTTAATGTATTTTCTTGTAAATGCCTTAACAAATCACGAACGCTCCGGATAAAGTGGCACAAAAGCTGGGACACGATTATGAGAGAACAAAGCCCCACTGATATATCGGATGTTCTTTGTAAATTACTCTTTTGTCATTTGTCACTTTTTGATACTATTAGTCAGCTCTTTTACAATTTTCACCGGTTGCATCTCAATTCCCCTCACCTTACTTTGAAAATACTTTCATTTTTCCTAGTTTAATTATACTATTCCAAATTAATTAATTGAAGTATAAATTTTTCTGTACGTCTTATTGTAAATTTTGTCATTCATTCATTATTCCTCACAATTTAGGTACCGATAGAGCAGCAAATAGAAGGCATAGATTGGCTTGGCGCGCAACCCAGGAACCAAAACCTCCCGCGCTTTTACTTCTCCGGTAGACGCGAAAACGACGTCGTCTCTGATTTCCTCATCGATTATTATAATCAAAACAGCAACAGCAAGGGCCCCACTACAAGCCACGACTTGATCAGCGTAGCTGGCTTAGGCGCCGCCGTTTACTTCCGTCACTCTCGCCCTTTCTCTTTCCACGACTGGCGTTCCATTAAACGGTATTATATACAAATCTTATCTTTCATTCTTATTATTTTCATTCATGCTTTTCCATTGATTCAAATAAGACATTAATACAAAGTCAAGGGGTCCTTGTTTAAATTTTTTCGAAATGACTCACTTCTGAGGAAAATAAGTCATAGAGAGCATGCCTAACTTAAGACACATGGATTAATGGGGTGTATTTTCAAATCACCAACGGTTGAGATTAAAGTGGGCACGCGTATTGATACATCATTGTGTGACATGATACCATAGCCTTGAAATTGCATTACAATTTTCTTTTATTTGGTTGCCAATAATAACAAGAAAATAAAGAAAATTTCACTTGCAACAACAACATAGCTTTAACATGTGTGTACAACAACAAACAATCACAGTATGATCCCATCTCACTGATGTACGCAGCCTTACCCCGATTTGAGAAATCGGGAGACTGTTTCCAGAATGACCCACTTACCACCTTTGTGAGAAATGTCTTTGTACCTTTGTTTAGCTTTAACATGTGTGTGATTGTTATTAAATTTTTAATCAATACTAACAAGTCAACTACTTCCGTTTCTTTTTGTTGTTACACTTTGGTTTGTACACAATATTTTAAGAGATGGATATTTTTGGAAGAGTTTTGTGAAAAAGTGAGGGGAGAGTGTGAGAGAGGGGTAGTGTTATAAGGGAGAAAGGTTTGGGCAAAAGTGCAAAACTTTAAAAAATAAAATACCTATTGAGGAAAGTGGAACAACAAAAAGAAACGGCCAGAAATGGAATAGCGGAACAACAAAAAGAAACGGGGGTATTACCAGTCATTGCTGATCTTAAGCCTCAATAAGGAGGGTTGCGTGGTAAGGAGAGTGCTTGCCAGCACATTGAAAACTTAGTCACATCCTTATGACTTGGACCAAAATCCTAAAATTTCACTTAATTCACAAAATTTGATGGTACTATTGGTTGCAACTTGGAAGTTTTTTACACTGCCTGCTTGATGCTTCTTCTCTGAAATGAGCTTGGCGTCACGATTTACCATACTGTTTGTTTCTTCTGGTAAGAAGGTTCTTGTCTGAGAGTTGCCCTCTAATTCGTGCATATGGGGCCATTCGTTTCGATGCGAAAGCAGATATGTCGCCAGAGTGGGAGCCTTTTGGTTCCTTCTACTTCATGGTTCCTCAGGTGGGCATTTGAATCACTTTTTAGACACACCAGCCTTGGTTGTCAGGTATCATCTTAATTTATGAGCAACCAATTGTTTAGAAATGAAATGGCAGGTTGAGTTTGATGAGCTTCAGGGAAGGTCCTTGCTGGCTGTTAATATCGCATGGGATAATGCCCTCTCATGTTCTTGGGAAATGGCAGTTGATGCTGTCAAAGCTACCTTAGACGAGGTTGAAACCTACAGTATTGTTTTCTTCTCATTGATATTCTATTCTATATTTTTATGCTAACTAATCATTAATCAACTTGATTTCGTAGGTCAATCTTGTTATTTCAAAGTCGTGGAAAGGGGTCTCTAAGACATGCATATCAGGGAATGTTTTCCATGTTCCTGACAAGGATAATTGGGGTATCGCTGTCAACAAAGCACTCCAGATGATTACAAGAAACAGTTCAGATCTCACTAAGGTATTCAGTTGAGTTCCTGGTATTGCAGACACATAAGGAAACTAAGATGAAAACTAATTTTCTTTCTGTAATATTAATGTGGCATCTGAATAGTTTTTTTCTTTTTGCTATCAATCCAGGTGGTACTTGCCCGTAGTAGCAGAATATTCACTGCTTTGGACATTGATCCAGCAGCTTGGTTATCATATTTACAGGTATGTACTTTGTTACTTTGAGGTTACCGGCCATTTTAATAGTTCCAGGATCTTGATGATCAAAACTTAAAAGCCTTGATGGCCGTAGGTGGAGGGTGATAATGCGTACCAGTTCTTGCTTCAACCACCTAGTGCACCGGCCTTCATTGGAAACACTGTATGCATTCTTTGTTCATACTCCTTTGACATTGTTGGTACTGCTCATTGGATTTTGATATGAATGGCCTGTTTTTATGCCTTTTTTTTCCTGATGATGAGGAGTTGAGGATCTATGTGACCACGGGTTTTAGTTTTATAACAAGGATCTGCTAGTTTGCATGGTTGCAAGCACCCTTTTTCTTTTTTTTAGTAGTGTCCTTGCCTCTTCTGGAGAAAGAGGTGTGTAGATAAATCCCAAGGGGCCTGTGAAGACTGTTGGGGTGGATTGTCACTTCTTTGAAGCTTCTTTTTTCTTCACATTGTGCAGTAGCTGAAGTTAATAATCAGGTCCTATGGACCTAACTACATCATAAACAATCAAAATCAAGTTCCTACGGGATATGCTGCAATGTTCTTCCCAGAGCCTTCATGCTTTTGATATGATGCACGGGAACAAAATAGAGAGTTGGTGGTGGAGGAGTTAGTGCCGCATCTTGTTCCTAGCATTCTGTGCACTCGCAGATGTGCAGTTAGAAACACTTAGAACTGCTGGAAGGTTGTTACTGTTAAATTCAGTTGATCTCATAGTTTCGAAACACAAGGATTGTTTTATGGAATTTTACACTCACTCTTCCTTTAGATTGCCTACACTTGAGCATACACGTTTCTTACTGAAAGTTTTCTGTTACATGTTCATTAGACCTTTTCTTGCGAAGAGAACCTATTCAGGACAAGTTAACAGGTCTAGCTTTACAAGGAGAATTGATCTGAAATCCAAAAAATGAACTAGATAATGATATGTTGTGTCAGGACAAAATTACGGTTGTCTTTCTCACACAACGAACAATTCAGAGATACTTTTTTTTTGGGTATGTGCTTATCAATTTCAATATTGGGTATGTCCATGGCTGAGCTAGGATATTGATACCAATTTGATCTTAGAACCTAGTGTAGAGGTTACAGATGTTTAAAATAGAGAGCACGCTCCTCTTTAACTTTATTTTGGCTCCACATCCAACAATGAGCACTGGTTGTTGAAAATATCTGGGTCATAATGTTCTATTGGACTTGCCACATGATTACCTCATCTTCTTCATTTCTCAATCTCCCGTTCAGTTGAGCATAGAAAGTTTTTGACCACCGTTCCTTTTTTGTTTTTCCTGGTGGAAGATATATCTGACTGCTCCAGTATCTTATTGCTAACTATAACAAACTTTGAATAGCCAGAGCAGCTTTTTCATCGAATGAAGCTCAACATTTCAAGTGAAGCTTTGGCTGGAACCCGAGCCAGATGTGGATCAAGAGATTTAGATCATAAAACAGGAATTGATCTCCTTTCAAGGTTTGTAACTTGATGTCCGGATTACATGTGATGGTTGTTTCTAAAACCTTGTGTGCTCATAAGTTTAATTCTAAGTTTAATTCATTGAATTTTTGGCTTTCAGCCCAAAGGACCATCTAGAGTTCACTATCGTTCGAGAGTCCATCAGGAAGAAATTAGAGGCAAGTAAACTCATACTCAGGCACAGCTTTTTCATTATTTGTTCCTTAATAAATACAATGCCATGATAGTAGCCACAAAACTGCTCCAAAATTTTCTCATATCAGACTTCTGTGCTTCAACAGGCTGTGTGCAATTTGGTGATAGTGGATCCCCAAAAAGCAATTCGAAAACTCCCAAGAGTTCAACATTTATATGCTCAACTGAAGGGGAGATTGAGAAATGAAGACGACGAGGTAATCATATGCCAAGTCGTGTTTGTCCAGAAAAATAAGTGTGTTTTTTCGAGTTATATATGCATTACTTAACTGCTCCTCTAGCCTATAAGTTATTACTTCTCTGTGAAAATTTTCCCACAATTTTACATTTGTCATAAAAATGAGTTTGATCCTTTCTCTGCTTTGCCTTCTCAGTTTGATGTTTTGTCCTCACTTCATCCTACTCCAGCTGTATGTGGGTTTCCCACTGAGGAAGCACGTTGCCTTATTGCTGAAACAGGTATTTAGCAAACTTTTTTTATTTTATTTCCTGGTGTGTGTTTTCCTTACAATTCTTGTAAATGAAATCGTATTGATGCTTGATTTCCACCAGAGTTTGTTCAGGTTACTAGATTAGTGGTTTGAGTTTCCTAACTTCGAATCTTCGTTCAATCGCACTCTAATTTCTTGACATGGATTTTGCCTTTTGTCCAACACCGCCAAAAAAGAACAATAATTTGAGCAGACATTTTTTTAGGGGCAAAAAGGTTAGAAATTTTACTAGCGAACTGATAATAATTGCAAAATGTTTTCCTAAGGAGATTATACGATAATAAAAACAAAGCCGCCTACTAGGTAGGCTTCCTCAAACCTAACTTATCTTCTTCAGTTTTATACTTCTATTACATACAAATTTAAAACTACACAATATTTTGGCTAAAATTTGTCCAGCAACCTGTATCTACACATATTCAACTTCCCCTGTTTCTGCTGTAGAGCAATAAGTTCCTGGTCCACATTTCAGCTTCGATCTGCTGGAGTATCACTGACATTGTCTTTTGTTGCTGCTGAAATATATCCTCCCATTCCGCTCCTCCCATAAGTGATACATAAGCGCATTGATAGTAGCATACACAATACTCCTGTTGAATCTGGGCTGCTTAAGTCGCTTCAACATGTTTGCTCTGGAATATTCCTGATGCGTAGCCATTGAGTTACTTCCAGTAATATTGCTTTGGAGTGGTCACAGTTGAAGAATAGATAATCCAGTGTTTCATCCTCCTTTTGGCATAGTATGGATTTCCGTCATCTCTCTGGTGATACTTCATTATTCGGTCTTTTGATTTTCAGCCAACAATGACATGCTGGTCAAGAAGTGATTCTGTGCTTTGGCATGCTCACTCTGTTCCATACAACCTCGCTCCATTCCGTTCTTGTTCCTTCACCTCTTATAAACTGATATCCACATTGGGGGAAGTGGTTACTAGTCATCATTGCTCCACATCATCCCTCTGCTGTGTTTTGTTAATCCGGCTTTCATCTTTTCCTTCAATTGGAGAATTTTCTTCCTTATCCAATGAGCAACAGTGGCTGGCCTGTCTGCTTGGTAGGAGAAAAAAAATTCCTTTTAAGTATACTCCATGTACCCATATTACCCAAGTGAGTAGCTTGTTGATGTAATGGTGTAGGACCAAAGGAAGTATGATTTGAGCGGACAATTGTTTATCTGAAAGCAGCAGTTTGTCGTACAATTATGTTTCTGCCCCTAGCTTGTTGCATGTAGTGGCGTAGAGCCAAAAATGTGAAGCTCAATCATTTATTCCGTGAAGTGATTGAGGTTAAGAGACTATACTTTCCTGTTGTGGGAATAGAACTGTGGTGCAGTTCCTAGAATTTGACTTCTTATGAACCAAAGCTACTAATGCTGCTGCATGTCATGTAGTTGCTCTTCTACATATTATCACAATCTGGAATATTGCATTCACAAGTCAGCCTATCGTCTTGCTTTGCTCTGTGAATGGGACGCTTATACACGTGATATTCAATTGACAATATATACCTCAATAAAAGTTCTGTAATCTAACATGCAGAGAAGTTTGACCGAGGAATGTATGCTGGTCCTGTTGGTTGGTTTGGAGGTGAAGAATCCGAGTTTGCCGTTGGGATTAGGTCAGCCCTGGTTAAACAGGTAAAATGTACAGCATGTCTGTTTTCTCCTAGTTCTGATTGAAGAATGAGAATTGTCTTCTGATATTATATGCATATTTGTGTGTGACTGATTCGAATATGGTATCTCTGGTAAATTTTTAAAGTTGTCTTCTGGCATTATATTTTGTCATCTGGCTTGCCAAACTTTATGCTCACCTTCATTTTAGTTTGCTCACGCGGTGTCATACTTGTACGATGATTCCTTTCGTTGCAGGATCTTGGTGCTTTCTTTTACGCTGGGACTGGAATAGTTGAAGAAAGCATTCCTTCCTTGGAGTGGGATGAACTTGAGCTAAAGACTATGCAGGTCTTTCCCTCATTTCACCTGCTTTTACACTGCTTCTTTACCTCTTGTTGTTCTTATCTCTGTTCTCAGGCCTATTTTGCAGATGCAATGGGATTCCTCTCACGACCTTTCAATTTTCTATTTCTTATACAAAGCCTCGAGCTTTTTCACATAGTGTGACAGACCAGCTGTGTAGAGTCATAATCCATATTAGCTGTGGAGTCACTAATTTCTGTATTGGATTGTTCATTTATTCTGCACTTATACTAATAGTTTTCTACTTTGTGGCATTGCCTTTGCAGTTTACCAAGCTATTGAAACTTGAGGTTCCTCTCCTGGACATTGTGAAATGAGTTCGGGTTCCTTTTCTCGTCTGTTTCCGTCTTCCACTATGTGACCAAATCTGCATTGGGACACTGGTAGTCTGGTGTACTGCACACAAGTCGTTTAGATATCGCTTGTTTAGATACAGATGGTAAGAGTTATGTAGCCATGTCATGTTGGGTGTCTGCAATGTATATATAATTCATGTATCTGGTAGTTTGCAAGGGAGCAATCTGAAGCACTTCATGAAATTAGCTTGCACTCTACAGTTTACATCATGCAGTAGTTGAACAACAATGAGCCTGTAACTTGCTGTTCACTCTCTTTCCTTAATTTATTATCCATTTAATTGTTAAATGTACACGAGTGAACAATCAATTCCGGACAGAGCTAGTACTAGCAGGTTAGTTTCCAGATGCACAAACAACAACAACATCTTAGCCTAGTCCCATCTCAGATGTGGTACTGAGGGAGTCTGATGTATGCAGCCTCACCCTGGAAAATCGGGTGACTGTTTCCAGCCTTGAGAAATCTACATTGGTAGAAACAGTAGAGGCCTCTTGTTAATCTTATTGCTTCAAATAAATACCAACCAACCAATGATAAACTATTTAGTTAATCGAACTAAAGAGTCCAAACGTACAAGGTAATGAGGTATAGCCTGTATCACTTTAATCAGAAAGTTTACTATCTTGAGCCTCCTTCGTTTCACTTCTTCAGCTGCAATAACAGAAGAGATAAACAAATGAGATTTGCCGCCAATTGAGGCAACAGAAAAGCACGAAAGTTTGTCATCAAATTTTCATGATAACCAACTTTGAGGGAATGAATTACGATTAATTCTTTTTTCTCTAAAGTGCTACGCAATCGCTTTCAACTACTAAGCAGAATAAAAATCTCATTCTTTTACGATCTATCCCAAACGGCTAATAGCTGAGTTAGTTCAGGCTGCCCATTTGCATGGAACTCTTGTTAATAGTGGGCCCGCATAGTTTTGCCCTCAGACAAGCTTAACTACCTGGGTTGGCAGAGCATCAGCTAAAATTGCGTGACTTAACCTTGTGTAATTGGTTAATGTATACTTTAACTAAAGAAGTCCACGTCGAAAAATCAGGATATTTTTTTCTCAAGGCATTTGAATTTAATTAAATTTGGGCAAGCCCTGAATTCAACTGAGATGTAATGGTGATTTGCACATGAAACATTTTAACTAAATTAGACTAAACTGAATACTGGAGCGAAATCGTCTCGAAATCGGTGCATAATTTGATAATTACATTAAGGAGACTAGGAGAAGTTGCCTACTTGAAAGGTTAAATTTGAGATCCACAAGACATTAGTTTTGAAGTTGGATAAGTGTGTACATCTATCAACCTACATACGTACACTCAATGTAAGTTTATACTCAAAAAATTAACAACAAAAAATTATTCTATTCTTTACTCTTCTTTTCAAATGAAGGAGTGAATATAACTATATTTTTTTTGATGGCGAATATAAATATGATGACGTGGCACCCGGTGTACAGGTACATCGGATGCACAGAAGACTAATTGAGTGTAAAGTTGACACTAATTTACTAAAGACTTAAATTAGCACTGATATATTGGTATGTCTTATTATTTTATTAACACAGGTTATGTCATGACTCATGGTATTTTTCCTCCGATCCGTAATAAACATAAACGTCGATTTCAGGTGTAAAATTGCCTCAATTCGGTTAGGAAATTTGAGAACAAATTATTTTTTTTTGGAACAAATAATTAAAATTTGAACTCTCCACTCGATCTCCGTTAGCAAATGCATGAGATCATTTACATGCACGTCGTTTTCAGATAATAGACCCAAAAACTAATAGATTTGTGATCATTTGAAGGCCAGGCCATTAGTTACTTCAATTTTCTTTTAAATTACATACACCATATTACCAGGCCGTCTAAACAATTAAACACTCACTTGACGAAGTTTCAATTATTGATGAAGACGACAAAGTTCCGCTATCTCATTCATGGTACGAAAGTTAATCGAAACTTTATTGGACATATAGAGGGATTCACTCTCACTCTTTTTCTTTAGTTTTTCCGTTTTCCCCCTCGTTCTCTAATGATTGGCATATGAAACTGAATGCAAATAGATAGTAACAATAGTTTACAATCACATATGATTAGGCCCATACTGACATACATACCGAAATAGTATGTCTAGAGTCGATCGGATAAATACCCTCGATCATGATAAGAGAATGTTTTGATTGAATGCACCTAGTGTATTATCTTTACATGATTAACAACAACACGGTTCGATAAAGCAAAAGCATAGCGGGGATATTCGGTAGTTGTCACTGCTGACAAAAAGGTCATACCTCGGAGTACTTGGATGGGGTCGGATCCGATCCGGTTGAAAAGCAGGTATACGATCCACGTAATGTAATCATGATTCATGATTCTATTAGCCATGCAAGATGCTGAGTGACTGGGTCATTACTTAATACTCCTTTTAATTTATGTCACAGCCATGCAATCATCTCTAACAATTTGTTATAGGCACTTCCTGGTTGTTGTCACTCATTGGTAATTTTGCTTCCATCCGACTTGACCTTTCAGTCTTTTAGTTCGATTTTTTTTAGTTAGTTGAGTTTAATTCATATTCTTATAGATTAACAATACACACCCTTAATTTTTTTAGCAACACCTCTTAACTTCCACCATTTTTTTTTCTTTTTTTGGTGTGCATGTTGCGGCAATTTGATCTAGATGTACATGTTTATGTGAGATGTTTGTTTACTTTAGCCCAATATAGACAATTCTACTTGGATTTCTATGAGTTTCATTTTAAAATCAATTGGCAATATGAAATCAAGTAACATCAAAGCCTTTATATATGTTAAGTCTCGCTCCCTTGTCTCTCCAAGACGAGACAATATTATCACCACCAATGTCTAATGTAATTGGCTCTGTCTGATTTAATCTTCTGACATGCTTCATCAGTACGTGATCATTCGACTAGAAAAAAATACCCTTAGTGCTATATATTGAAACATATTGAAATGATCAAGTAAACTAAACTAACAACTCATTCTTCTAAAGCAACGTTGGACTATAAAGGATTTGGGCATGAAGCACTAGAAGTTTCTTACCAAAATTAAATACCCCTAACTTGCTCCCTAACTTGAACTGAACTAAAAATTGAGAGAAACAAATTTTGAAGTAACGCTTGATTTGGTCAGAATTTTGTTTGAGACATGGACCTGACTGGTATAAGCCGCTTACTAAAAAGGTGTGATAGACCAGTTGAGACTTGGGACTTTAGAGTTGAGAAGCAAGTACGAGTAATTAATGAGCCAAAAAATCAGCAGCCAGGTACCCTGCTGGGGACTACGCTTGCAGCTGCTGATCAGCTCTGGTTCTGCAGCAGGAAGTTGGTCACGCCGAAGTGTCAGAAAACTACAGAAGATCATTGTGGTCCCAAGACTCCCAACCATCTCAGAGTTTCAGGCTTTTAGAAAGAGAGAAAACAGAAAGAAGAGGGTATCTCCATAGTCCAATTCCAGTAACAAACAACCTCTTCTCTTCATTTCCCTTTCACTGTTTGTTCCCAATTGGCAAAACATGCTTACACAAGCCACAATTTTTCATTTCATCAATCAATCAATTCCCTGGAAATATCCTAAACTTTTTAAAAAAATCTCACAAATTGAAGCATCTCAAAACAAACCAACCACCCTGAAACTGAGTGAGTAAAACAGCTAGCTCAACTTATTTTGTTTAATTCATTTGATTATATTTGAGATACAGCCTATAGCCAACAAAATAACCTCCAAACAACTAGCTCAAGCACTTACATTTATTATCTCTATTTTTACTAATCCAAATCTAACAAGTTCAAGCTGAACACACATATCCAAAATCCACCAAACAAACGCACTAAAACTCCAAAGTTCAGCTAATTATCCAACATGTTAACAAGTTAAAACCTCCTACCTCTTATCTTCTTTTTTTCAATCCTTATTTCCACACCAAATCAAGAACCTACTCTTCTTTTATCTCCTACCATCTCTTTTCTTGCAGTACCCTTCATTGTTTCATTTTGGGAAAGGTATCTACTCTTGAGTCTTGAGCTCCCCTTTTGGACATTTATCTGCCCTAGCCAGTCTCCCTTCAAAACATAACACAAAAGTTTCAATCTTTTTGTTTGGTTGCCATTAAAACCTTACTGCAGGGACAAAAGTCCAAACCCCACACAAGCAGATACTTAGAAAATGTATGAACAAAGTGACTCACCATGCTTTGACCCTAATACAATGCCAGAAAATACAACAGCAACAACCACAATATCAAATGATGAAAATGGGTTCTCTCATCATGACCAAAGTAACACACCCCCTTTTACTCCAATTGATCACCTTCACCATGATCACCATGATGACCAACCACAAATTCCCATTATTAGTAACAACAACATGAACCAAATCCATGATACAGATATAACCCAAAGTATTGATCATATTCATATGGGAGATTATAACCCTTTGCAAAACTGCACTGATGAACAAAACACTTGGGTGCCTACAAGTGTAGCTGATATGTCAAGTTTTGGTCACTATGAGGAAAATCATCATAATCATAATCATCATCCCAACCCAAACAGTACAACTGACCTACTAACACTTCTCCAAATTCCAAGATGCTCATTTGCACCATCCACTTCCTCACTACTCCCACCCACCCCTACCCTCACCTTTGGAAAACCGATGTCGTCGTCGGGTTTAGGCTTCTTAGGAGGGGAGCTCAACCCGGACAATGCATCCGGGTCAGCTGGCTCTAGCTCCCTCTCCTTCGACCCCGCCGCGGTACCCTATGATCCTTTGTTCCACCTCAACTTACCCCCTCAACCATCACCTCTTTTGAGAGACCTTATGTTTCAGTCACTCCCACATGGGTATGGAAACAAAGGGATGAATGGGATAAATGGAAATGTAGGTTCATTGTTTGGTGGTGGGTTGGAAGAAGAAGGGAATATCATAAATGGGATATATGATAACCAAGATGGGGATCATATCCATCATCATTTACATAGAAATGGTATGTTTGAGTTTAGTAGAGGAGATTTTTGTTTGGATGATGGTAAAGATGGGAAATGTCCTAAGAATTTTGTCACTGAGCGCCAAAGAAGGCAAAACTTCAATGATAAGTATACTGCTCTTAGGAAACTTGTTCCCAACCCTACCAAGGTACCCTTTGTACAAATCCTCTAATCATATTGCAATAATTCATTAATCATTACTATTACAATTGTAGAAATTTTGTTCATGTTATGTAGTACAGTATACATAAAATTTATGGGTATTCTTTAAAATAGACAGCTCATTTGCTTAACTTCACTTTTGTTCCCCCTTTAGTGGCCTCATATATTTTGTCCTGTCTTGATGTTCAATTACACGTAATTGTTTGGTTCCAATTAATTTGTTGCTTTATCTGAAATATGCCAAATTGTTGCATATATATTAGGATTTTTCAATGAATTGCCTGAATATATACATGCATATAATTGTACAATTTTTTTTGTAGTTACTTCATGTTGTTTTGGACTAACTTGAATCCTTACGAACATAGTACGTCGTAACATTTCATCTGTTTGCAATGCACGTTTGATTTTTTTTTTAAAAGGGAGATAGAGCATCAATAGTAGGAGATGCAATTGAGTACATCCAGGAACTGAAAAGAACAGTTAGTGAACTCAAGCTCTTAGTTGACAAGAAGAGGATCTCAACGGGAAGGACCAATAAAAGACGGAAGAAAGAGGAATCTCCTGATCCTGCTAATGAAAGTCTTAATGTTAATGTCCCTGCTGCTGATGGACCTAGTAAGGTGAAACCTGATCCTGATCAAGCCTTCTGTGGGTCGGCCGCCACGCAACTCCGAAGCTCATGGCTCCAGAGGAAGTGCAAGGACACTGAAGTGGATGTTCGGATCGTCGACGATGAGGTGACCATCAAGCTTGTCCAACGAAAGAAGATCAATTGCTTACTGTCTGTCTCCAGGTCTCTTGATGACCTACAGTTGGATTTGCGTCATGTTGCTGGTGGCCATGTTGGTGATTACTATAGCTATCTCTTCAACACTAAGGTAATTATATTCGTTCTAACTTTTAACTCTCTATATGATAGACTGGTAACTCATGTACTTGTGTCATACACGACACTTGCATTTACGTTTTTTCGTGTGTACAAATGTACCTGAAGGCGTAGCATATAAACAAGCAATCCTCTAGGCCAAATGTAGGTTTTAAGTTCTTTCATTCAATTCATTCTATAAGGTCTCATGTTATATGTTATATTGTTGTCAATTGTTTTGGGCAGATTTGCGAAGGGTCATCAGTTTATGCAAGTGCAATTGCCAACAAGTTGATAGAGGTCGTGGAGAGACAATACGCTTCGGCTTCTGTTGCTATTCAACCCACTAGTCCTTTTGATTTCTCTTAACCATACAATAATAGTGCTCAGTTTGAAGAATTTCAATTTCTAGCAAATGTATTTGAGTTTCCTTGTTTTTAAAAAATATAGATTAGAGATTGCATACTAAATTAATACTATGGAAATGTAGAGGCAGTATGTACTAAAATTATATATCTAGCCGCTCAAAGTTGTTTAAACAATGATAATTAAAGTATCTGCCACAATGAGAGGCTACGAGAGAGTCATCAATTTTTCATGATCTTGCTATGCTGAATATGAAACTAACTACTTGTTAGGACTAAACTACTTTATTAGTGTTTGGGTTTCCACCTACTCGAACAGAATAATTATAATTCCATTCTGTGATCAAGACCTTACGGTTAATTAGTGAACAATTATTACCGGTACTCTATTTTCACCTACTAGAGTAGCATATGGTAATTGGTATTACTGTACTCCGTAGTTAGTTCAATTCTTCTTTTCTAAATTAAAAAAAAAAATCGTTAGTACCTAAACAGTACACAGTTTTCATCTAATATCTTCAAGTTCAGAATACCAATATGCAAGGAAAATGGAACAATTACTTTGTTTTATACGTCTAGACTTGGGTAAAATTATAGTTTGTACGTCTACGTCTTATAACCTCAAACATTACTTTCGCTGGGATTTGTAATGTTGGACCAATTTGTTCACTCTTTGATATAGAGAGTACTCCGTACTCCGTAGTGACCATGCTAGGGCATGAACGATCATAAGGTTACATGATTTAACTAATTAAGTAAAATCTGATTAAGGACACATTTACCTTGTTATTGTTCCTAGCTAGCTCATGCCTCATAGGCTCATAGTAGCACTTATTAAAACTTTCACTTTTGCAAAAACAAAAGGTAGTACAACAAGCAGTACGTACAAGCAGCGTCAAAGACCAAAAGGACAACAGAAGCAGGACCAATACCTATAACTCCAACACTAGTGCGTACTGTAGCAGGTAATTCCAAAAGGGATTGCAACAATACAAGTCTTTAACCATTTTGGGACCTAAGCTATACAGTAGCAAATATGAGAGGGAAAAAAGTGGAATCTCCTGTATAACGTAACAGAACAACCCTCTTCCTTCTTACTTTCCAACCAATTAGACACTTGTTTGTTTCCCAGCTGTCATATTAAAAAGGAATAATATTTCGTTATGTTTTACTCAATAAGTTCCACCTTGCCCTAATTCCTTAATCCTTTTACAGCCTCCCTTCCTCACCAAGAGTTTAAATAGCAGTACTAGTACCTTTCACTATCAAACTCAAATCAACTAACAATATTTTGGTGTCATAAAGAGTAAGAGCTCTGCCCTTCCAATGATCATTACAATCATGTTCATTTTCCATATGCCCATCAGAAATTGAAAATACTTCTCCACTTTTAGTTGCTTTGCAAATTCGTCCATTTTCTATCAAAAAGTTACAAAACTTTCCTTATCTTTTTGTACGTACCTTGAGTAATTAATGCATTATTTTCTACCTTGCTACTTTTATGTAGGTACAAAAAGACAAAGACCCACAAATCAGGACAAGCACAGGATCAGCAAATGTATGATCAGACAGAGCAACAGTCTTCTGGCTTATTTGACCACAACAGAATGCCAATGCCAACAAAACTAGCATCTTCTGCTTCTGCAGCTATTGTTATTGCCACAGAAAACAGCAGCCTTTCTCTACAAGACAATAACATACCCACATTTACCCAAGTTGATCCTCATCATCACCACCACCTTTATCATAACTACCACCAAGATCAAAAAATGGAACCCCACATGGAATTAAATGAACAACATTACCAAAACATATACAACAACAACAACACTGATAATACTACAAGTTACTATATCCCAACAAATGTTGTTGAAGAAATGAGTTTGTCACATTTTGAGGAAACTCCCACACAAAATAACAACAACACAACTGACCATCTCCTAACACAACTTCACATACCCAAGTGCTCTTTCACCTCCTCCACTCCATTCTCCCTCCTCTCAGGGATATCCATGGCCGATACCGATACCCCGTCGGGTTCGGGACATAATTCTCTCTCATTTGACCGTCCAGGATCACTGTTTGACCCCATGTACTACCTCAACAACTTGCCCCCACAACCCTCACCTCTTTTAAGAGACCTTGTTTTTCAGTCACTTCCTCCCAATAATAATGGGTATGCTGATAGTACACAAGCTAGTGAGAATATGATCATGAATGGTTACCATGATCATCATGATGGTGGTGGTGGTGAAATTGGTGATCATCATCAATATCAACAATATCATCATAATAATCATGAGATGAATGTGAATGGTATTCTTGAGTTTGCTAGGGAAAATGCTTGTTTTGGTGATGGTAAAAAGGGTAAGTGCCCTAAAATGTATGTTAGTGAGAAACAAAGAAGGGAAAACTTCAAGGATAAGTATGATCATCTCAAGAGCCTTCTTCCTAATTGCACCAAGGTACTATGTATATCATTCTTTCTATACAAACTTAAAAGTTGATACTTAAAAGTTGATATTTCCCTTTAATTTGTATTATCCCTTGTTTCATGTTCCATTATTGCTAAAGATTTGATCTTTTTTGTTTTTGTTTTTTATCTAGCTAGCCACTTTGAGAATTTGAGATGTCTTTTTCATTTTTGTCTTTTGTTCTTTTTAAGACCAATGTTCTCATGTAATATTGTTGCAAAGATTTGGCCTCTTCTGTATATATGTATCAGTTTCAATGCTAATGCTAATGGGGTAAAAAGTTAAGAACAAAAGTAAATGAAATAAATGAAGCAATTTTGACAAACAATAGTTAAGGAATTTACTCTGACCAGAATTTGATGCCCTTCTGCTTTTGGTTTTTGGGTTAATCTTTTTCATGTTTGCCATGTTGCATTGTTGCCAAAGATATGATCTTTTTATAATTTCTGTCAATTTTGTCTTTTGTGTTTTTCATTTTTCTGTATTATGTGGCTTGAAAACTGTTGCTTACAATACTTGTGTTTGATTCATGTGAATTATAAATGAAGCAAGATAGAGCAACAATAGTCCTGGATGCAATTCAGTACATAGATGAGCTGAAGAGGACAGTGGCTGAGCTGAAGCTACTTGCTGAGAAGAAGAGGCTAGCCAAGGGCAGGCAAGCTTCTCCTGAGAATGGTTCGAGTACCACGAGCCAGCTGCGAAGCTCATGGATTCAGAGGAAGTGCAAGGACACAGAGGTCGACGTTAGGATCACTGACGACGTCGCGACAATCACACTTGTCCAGCGCAAGAAGGTTAACTGCTTGTTGTCTGTGTCTAGGACTCTTGATGAGCTTCAGCTTGATTTGCGCCATGTTGCTGGTGGCCATGTTGGTGATTACTACAGCTATCTCTTTAACACTAAGGTTAGCATATATCTCTCCCTTTTTCCATACCCTATACACTAAGGTTGCGTACATCCTGACCTCTGAGCACCCCCGTTGAATGGGGATTACACTCGGTTGTTGTTATTGTCTTACAGTCTTAATGCCGGTGTTTCTTGCTGACTTCTTTTGGTTTTATTGTTGCCTTTTTTTCCATTGGTTGGGGTGATCGCAATGATGAATTGATGATGATAATGATGATGGTGTTTCTGATTTTGGCAGATATGTGAAGGATCATGTGTTTACGCAAGTGCAATTGCCAACAAGTTGATTGAAGTTGTTGAGAGACCATATGGTTCTGCTGCTGCTCAACCCACTACCAGTTACTAGGAAATGTGACCATCATCTTTTCTGACAGTTAGTTGAAACTATGATACACCATTGCTCTTTGCAATCGATCTTGTCATCAAATTTTCTGGTGTTGCTGTTCGGATTATAGCTAGTAGTAATAGTTAGTGACTGATATAGTAGTGTTTGAATTAGAATGCCTGAATGAAAGGTGTTGTTGTTTGTCAGTTCTTAATAGACTGGTTATTGGTTTTATGTTTTTCTGGGTGATTCCAGTCCATTTTTACCAAAGAGTTTTTGTTAAGGAAAAGCCATTACAGGGTGTTATTTGTTGGTCAGTTAGCTTAATTCTTGTTTTACATGATTATATAGCAGTTAAAAGTTTAATGGACAGTTCAAATTCTTACTCTGGCCCTCTGGCACATAATGCTCTCTTAGCTTCAAACAAACATGGGTAAAATAGTTGAAGTCGAATGGTCAAGGCATCGCGTAATGTATGATGTTGTTCAAAACATCACTTGTGAGTTGTGACTAAACTAACCCAGCTAGCATTACTGATTGATAATTGGATATCTATATATTTGGCTACATATAAACTTCATCACCCCTTCCCTAAACTGCAGTAGACATCAGTAAAAATGAGACGTACCCGTTTTATACTTCCAACCCGTTTTATATTTCCATTGTACCTTAATCCGAAGATCTGTTCGCGCTTGACTGAAGCATGAAGCTGCCTCTGTGGCATAGTGGCAAGTAATGTAACTATGTAAGGCATAACCAATAGTACAAACTATTACTTTGCTCAGTAGGGTTAATTGAAATACTAGATCATTGGACATTACATGAAGATATCTTTACATGATCATCTGAAGGAAGGTTTCGTCTGGGCCTGGTATAGGAAAGGAAACAGTAACCACACAAGAATCCACAGAACAAGCTGCTGCCAGCCTTTTAGCCCAAGAGCAGCCTGCAACAGCAGCTGGAATCAATGAACGTTAATGCTCAGTGTCCAACTATTCATCAGCATCTAGCCATGCACATTGATGCAATCATAGATAACTTCGTTACAACTGTTAGCATCTGTACACTTTGGTAGATATACCTTGATACCTTAGCTCATCATGCTGCGTAGCAGTAACCAATAAAAGTCATAAGAGCTAGTTTGCAGTGATACACAGTCGTTCAACATCTCATGGTTTATAGGTAATTTTATTTTATTGATTGAGATCTTAAACATGACTCGAATTCATACTCCCTAAGGGCAAGCTTGAGCTGAAGTTAAATTTTAAATATATGATGTTTTTGAATAATACAATAATAATATAATGTTTATATCAAAAGTCTAAATCCCATCTATTTTGCCAAATTGTTGGATCACCCGTATTGTAACTCTCTCTTTGGTCCTTACTCTCTTTACATTATTCTATAATACGGAGTAATATTTTACTTCATCCCATATCGGTGAAATTATTTAATATTATGCATTTTATTTACTGGGTCATATCCACAATAGTGCACCTACCTACAAAAGGTGGGCAGCAATTAAAATTGATTATCCATAACTTTCTTAGAGAAGTTAATAAATAGCCATCCGTTACGGGTGGTCTAGTTCTTTTTTTTTTTTGGTTGAAGGAGCCGTAACAAAACCCTCCAGATGATGACCATGGCTTTCTAGTTTCTAGTGATGAAGCTACGGCGTTGGACTTGGACACAGCTATTTTGGATGAATGGCCTAGTTTTATTTCTTTTTACTACTCCGTATATGCAAATCTTGAATTCCCACATCGGGAGAGTAATTTAATGTTATATAATTAAAATTTGAGGTTAAACATGAATAGTACGCCCATCTACTAAAGGTGGGTAGCTGTAAGCAAAAGTATATTTCAGCAAAACATAGCTGAACCTCATCACAGAGGTTATGATGCAGCAGCCATCTACTATATTGAACGCCTAGTGATGATGTCAACAAACGATGGCACCCCCTTTTGTTGATTTCCGAAAGTTAAGAAAACTATGATCTACTTCGATTTTGATAGCTTGTGTTGGTGCTTTTGCTATTTTAATTATGCCACACAAAAATCCGCAGAACAAGCTGCTGCAAGCCCTTTAACCGGCCAAGAGCAGCCCGCAGCAGCTGCTGGAATTGATGAACGTTAATGCTCAACTTTTCATCACCATCTGGCCATGCATGCACATTGATGCAATCAAAGATAAATTCTTTACAACTGTTAGCATCTGTACACATTTGATAGATATAGGATATACCTCAGCTCATGCTGCGTAGCACTGTAGCAGTAAGCTCCAATTTATAAGAACAAGTTTGCAGTGCTACACTGTCGTTCAACATTTAATGGTTTAAAGGCAATTTTTTTTATTGATTGAGATTAAACACGACTATACTCGGTAAGGCAAGCTTGAGCTCAAGATAAATTTTACATATATGATGTTTCTGAATGATACAATGACAATATTATTATTTATAGCAAAAGTCTAAACCCCATCTTATCGTAAATATTGGGACAAATTGTTGGATCACCCCTAATAAGTATTGTAACTCTCTCTTTAGTCGTTACTCTCTTTACATTATCCTATAGTACGGAGTAGCATTTTACTTCATCCCATATCGGTGAAATTATTTAATGTTCTGCATTTTATTTATTGGGTCATATCCACAATAGTCCACCTACCTACAAACGGTGGGAAGCTATTAAAACTTGACTATTGATGCTTGTCTTAGAGAAGTTAATCAATAGCCATCCGTTACGGGTGGTCTATTTTTTTTTTCCAACTTAAATAGTTGGCTACCAAACAAGGCCAGTATATGTACACATGGATAGATACACCTCGCGTCGGTACCTTAGCTCATGTTGCGTAGCAGTACCCTCCAATTTATAAGAGCAAGTTCGCAGTGCTACACAGTCGTCAACATCTCATGATGTAAAGGTAATTTATTTTCATTGATATAGAGTTTAAACAAGACTCGAAATCATACTCACTTTAGCAGATCGACTCACTAAGGCAAGCTTGAGCTCAACTCAAGTCCCCTTCATATTTTTCTCCAAGCATTTCCATTCCTAAAGTAAGAATTCCTTCAGAGTGTTCAGACACATAACAAAAGGTACCTTCGTCTAAGCTAGAGCGTCTTTATCCCTACCTATCTAGCTGAATACATCATACATCAAACCCAAATAACAATGACAGTACAATCTCTTTGTCTTCCTTCTTATTTGCAGCCCATAACATTAAAACAACTTCAAAAGACAGAATGAAACCTCCAGATATTCTCTAAGATGTCCCCCCTAACCACAAACAAATCTCTTATCTAGGCATCTCCACCCATAGTCACGTTGTCCGGTGCTCCTCTTCACCCCAAGTGCTACGCGTAGGCGGCGTAGCTCACCAGTTTTCTTCATGTAATATAATGTTACATATACTCTCTCTTCATTGTCTGTATATATTCCATTTTTCAAAAATATTTTCCCTATCCCACATCCGGAGAATTATTCTATGTTATGCACTTTAATAGTGGTTTTTGAAGTGAATGGTGCACCTACCTACAATAGGTGGGCAGCTCCTTCAACCTTGATTTTCATGAGTCTTCGTCAAATTATAAAATTGCCATCCATGAAGGGTGGTCTAGTTCTTTTTTTTTTTAAAAAAAAAAAACACTAATCATGTGTGTTTACTTAAGCATGTTCTTTCCAACTTCTAAGAACTTATTTTCAGTTATTAGAAGTGAAGTTCACGTTACCTCATCTTTTTTTGTTTAGATCGTAGTTGTGACACAGTTACACTGTTAAGAATTGGGACGTTTTGGCAACAGGTACACTTGAAAGTTCTCAAGCCAGCAGCCCAGCAACCACATAAATTCTCCACCCCTCTCTACCGGAGATAAAACCTTTTGCAGAGCTAAACTCCTGCCCTAGTGGAGTGTGGGGTTACGGCTTTGGCTAACGATTGGCTGGTTGTCTTCAATATAGAAAAAAACCTAGAGTAATCCGATTACAATTTACAAGCAATACATCAAGGTGTCAGTTTGAACAACATAACCATAAACCTAGAGTAATCCCCAGTGTAATGTACATAAAATTACATTACATGCTCGTCCAACACCAAAAGACACGAAATTCAGAACACAGGAAATTTTTCAGCAAGCTCAGCCATCCAAATTTGCCATGTAAACCAACAATTTCCTCCCTTAGAATAATCAAAGTAGCTGCACTGCTCAAGGGACAAACAAGACACGCAACCGTAGAATCTTCAATTCCAACTTTTTGTTGGTTCAAATTCATATCAATCTTGGACATGCCACAACAACAGTCATCACAGAACTACTACTCAAAGAAGCCGGTAATGCCTTCAATGCTCTCCCCTACAGATGCCCTGTATAAGCAGCATTAGCATTTCAGAGACAGTTCCTAAGCATCTAGTGAAGTGTGGCAAATATCTAAAGAACTTATCGCCAATCAGTTTACAAATCCAAAATACAGACATTAATAGTGGCCAGCAAAGGTGAGGTTGACTAAAATCATTATCAGCATGTCACCAAAAAAACTTCATAATGTACAACAACAACAAAACCTTAAAACCAAAACAGATTGGGGTCAGCTAACATGGACCAAAATGGAATTCCGAGAAAAACACTCACACACAAAACGCACACACTCACCGACATGCATCACCGTCACCCCTCATTTAGCCAAGTAGCCTCCCTCTATCACTCACTATTTCTTCACTCGCCCAATCTTCTATCCTTCTCACATTCTCACCGGGCCATCAAATGCCTTCTCTTCACATGCCCGAACCAAAGTGGGCGATACTCTCTCATCTTATCTTCAATAAGCGCTACTCCAACCATCTTTTTAGTTTTCTCATTTCTCACCTTATCTCTCCTTGTATACCCTGGATGACATACGCATCCCACCAACACTCATCTTCGGAAATGTGGCCCCCTTTCACAACCCAACACTCTGTAACTCCGTAGCCATGCGGTAAAACTTTCTTTTCATAATGTATTGAGCTAAATTCCTACTTGGCAGCAAAGTTTGTTCCAATCTGCTGACATAGTGCACAAACAGTGTGCCAAATACAAACCGGGCAATGCAACCAGTGACTCAGTCACTATATGCTACAGGTTGCAAACACATAAACTCATAACTAGAGTCAGTGTTAGAAGCAGGATGATGCAGAAGTTCCAGAATCAACAGAGAAGTACTTTTTCAACATTGCCACAATACTATTCATACAATAACCACAAAATCTTATCTGTTAGCATTTCTTGCCAATGCATGATTCAATTGGCACAAAGTCAACTCTAGAAAGTAGAAAAGAATCAGTGATGTATGATAAACACATATCCTTGCACACATTTGCAAGTATACCAAAAGGATCAGTTGAGTGCAAACTAAGCAGTGCAAACATCAATACTTCACCTTCTCAACATTCGATTGTTTGGGTGGGGCAGCGTTTAAACGATAAGTCGATCTCAAACAATAATTGGACACGGAATATATAGGAATTTCAGATTATTTTTTATCAGATTGAAGATACATATGAAGTGAAAAACCATTAACTTCAACCAAATAGCAATAGCACAAAATACAAAACCAACCATCATCCATATCAAACTTTATTCTTCTCAGAAAAAACAGCTATCATTAAATTCAAGTGAAAGTTTAACCAAAACTTTGCAAAATTAACACTAAATTACCAAGTTCACTAAGATTAAACTAGCAAATTGACTTAATCCATAACCCAAGGCCATTATCAAAAGACCTGTAAGAGATAATCTATCTTCAACTTCTGATGAGGCTTATCTGCCAAAAGGCCACAGTTGAATTTATCATATTAGTTTTCAGGCAACTACGCAAGGGCCACATATCTAGTAAAACCGATGGAGAACCTTTCTCCAGTGTATGTAAAAGCATATGGTTCAGAAAAGTAAACAAATCAAGCCAGTAGTAAGCAATCCAAACACAGTTATGAGGCAAGTGCACAAGAATTAAAATTGCACTATGTTTAGACAACAATATCAAATTGCGCAGAAGCCCTTCCAACAAAAATGAAATAAAATTTGTACACAAAATTCATGACTTAACAACAACTCATAAAGGTGTTCCTAACTAGTTGCAGTACTACTTACTTGTACATACAGTATTTGTATTGCTGACTCCTAAGAAGATCCTTCTCGCCTTCTTCTAACTGTAAAGCGAAGCAGATCCTGAGAGACTAGAACAAAAGTCACAGTGCTACTGCTGAGAAGTTGGGATAAATTAAACTTACTGGATCCCTCTCATAAACACGCTCATAACATGGAGGAGAAAGGCATTTCAAAGCGCAATTCTCCTTAGCAATCATAGACGCTTTGCAACCCGAACCCCACATACCACTAGATAAAGCAGACAAAAAGACAACTTCAGATTTAATACGGGCAGTGGACAAACTAAGTCAAACAGATTGCATATTATGAAATGAATTTCAATGCCTAAGTGTGTGCACCTCTCAACATCTGCATAACACTCGTCTTTCTTCATTCTTATCTCATGATCCTTTTAAACAAAACAAAACAAACATTCAGCACTCATTCTTTTTTCCTGCTTTACCCCAACCGAAATGTAATAAACTAAATGAAAAAGCGGATTCGCTTACAGAAATAGGGCGAGGTGATGCCGCCATAGCAACCGTCGTTAACAATGAAACGTGAAAGGCTATTACAAGAACCAAGAACAAGAAACTATGAGCATGTAGCTTCTTAGCCATATCACCTCTGAGAAGCTACAATAGTTAGCTCTTCTACAAAAAGCTGTCAATGGGAAATCACAAACTTTCAGCAGAAACTCGATTTTTCGCCTGCAAATTACAAGATAACCCTACAATGATAGATCACCACCTATTAAGACCAACAACAAGCTCAAACATGACTGCAAAACTCCAGAAAAATCACACTCATTGACCGCAAACTTTATGATTTAAGAATTCTCAATTTCCACTCAAAAAATACACTGCAAAAATAAATATTTAATAAAATTCAGGAAAGTTTTAAAATAGATAGCAAGAATAATAAACTACTGATTTCAAAAAAAAAAAAAGCAATATAATTGAGAAATATAACAAACAAGAAATACCCAACTGCAAAAATTAAATATCTTTAATATAATTTTCAGCTAAGTGTTAAAATAGAAGTACCCAATATGACAATAATTAACACTTGTAATTTCCCCTCAAAAAATTAACACTTGTAATTCAAAAAGAAAGAACAATAAACTACCAAAGAAGCAGAAAAAATAAGCAATTTAATTGAGAAATATTGCAAACAAACAATACCCAAGTGGCAAATAGATCATGGAAGACAATCAAATCATTGATAGTTCAGCTAGAAAGTAAAAAAGACTATTTCTTTGACTAAATCCAGATAATGGGTCAGTAAAATATAGATAAAATTTAAATGATATATACAACACAATACAAATTGGACAAACATAGACAGTATTGAAGATGTAAATCAGCTGAAAGAAATATAGGGTGGCATACTGATGAGGCAGGATACCTGAATAACTTGGCGCTTGACAAGTTTAACCGAAGTGCAACTGTGAATGATCAAGATGATTTAAATATATTGTTTTTGGGTCTGTGGTCTGTGGGTGTTTTGCTTAAAGGACTTTCTGCAATGGGAGTTCAAGACTCTCAAGTACAGCCTTGTTGATTAAATTGAATAAATTTCTCTTCTTTTTTTTTAAAGTGAATTGCTTTTTTAGTTGACTTATATCCAGGTTTTTTTTTTCATTTTGCGAAGAGCTTACAAAGTGTGTTTATTTTCATTTTCTTTCCCTCGTTGTTTAATTATTTTTTTCAATTTTTTTTCAAACAATTTGCGATATAATCTCGGTAGCACAGACACTTCACTCGGGCCCCGTGTTCGTATCGGACATGTGTTTGGGGTTAGAAATTTCAAAAACTAGTGTATTTTACAATTCTAGTCCCGTGTTCCGTGTCGTGTAGGAGTGTCCGTGCAACATAGGCCTATAATTAAAAAAATCCCTTGTTAATAGTACAATTTTAGGAAAAAAAAATCACCAAAAAAGAAAAAAATAATCATATTAGGACAAAGGTAGTATTTCGTCAAAAATCATGTTTTCCCACTGTTTATCTAGTTAGTGAAATTACTCTGTACTATTTTAAGGTAAAAAAAAAAGAAGTTTCATTTTAATTCTATTACCTCTAATCACCGAAAGAATTAATTGTGAAATTAAGATCTGCAAAAGTTTTTTTTTTAAAAAAGTAGATGAAGAAAGGGATTAGAGGTAACGTGAATGAGGATGCTCGGGGTTAGGATGTACGCAATCTTACCCCGTTTAAGAAAACAGAAGAGTTGTTTTCAAGATTAACCAATTGTTGCATTGAATTATTACCTTCCAACAACTTCACCTAAAATAACAACTCCTCCAAACCATGGTGGTAAACTTCGGTGGTGCTGCCTTGCTGGTTTTTGGGTATACCCGTATGGCCGTATAGGCTGGGAACAGGAGAGTGGAGAAACATTTCATTACATGGGTCTTGATTCTTGAGTACATTTGTACCTGCTATTCCTGCGAGTACTCTACATCATTGTGGATTTGGTTCAAATCCAGATCAAATCATATGGCTTCTCAAACAAATGGTATTCACCAATACATTTAAAGTACAGACATACAAGAATCCAGCCAGATACACCATATTAGTGAATTTCTGTATTTGATTTCTTTCCTAAATGACATCCTACAATAGTGTTTCAATTTAGTACAAGGACATCACTTTAATGAAGGGTGCGGTGGAGATGATGGTCAAAGGAGAAATGAACCCAGATGAGAAAAACTACTACTTGGGACATGGTTTCAATCTACTACACCCACTTTGTGCTACCAAAAAAACTCCCCTCATTTTACAACATTTGCTGCACATCTTGCTCCGCTAATTCCACCATCATAGCCTCATCGAAGAATTTGTTGATGCTAACATCCTCACTCATACCCTGTAAATATAATAGTAAAAACTTTATTACTTTGGAAACAGGTAATCTTAGTGATATATGGATGTACCAGGGGAAGACTGTGACTAAAGGAGATCAAGAGGCATACCTTTCTACGCCTTGTCTTTACCATGAACTCTCGTGCAAGGTGCTGAACAGGGGCAGGTTCAAGAGGCCGCAGAACTATGCTCTTGTCAAGTGGATCTCCAGGGACAATAGCCCAGTGGTCAAATACCGAAAGACAAAAAGCTTGACCTTGTGTATGGTACCTCAGATCCGTCTCAAATCCAAATGACTCTATCACCGGCAAAAATGCCTAAATATACATGTGCGGCAATATTAGAATCATAAAGTCGATAAAAATGAGTGATCCATATGAAAATAGAAAAAAATATGAGCAGTATGGGAACTGAAAATGGAAGTGGAAAAAGATGAACCACAAATAGCAAGACATGCAAGGAATTAAAGTTACAGGGGCAAGAACCAACCTTCACAAGATAAGCTGGAGTCCCTGGTTGTGGAACATCGGCAGTCACATGACCACGTCTACGAGACAGAACCGTGTAGATAGCCGACACACAATCTATAGGTGTTTGAATCTGAAGCAAGCACATAAAAATCAATCAGTCACAAATGATAAGATGTCTCAGATTGTCAACAGACATGAAGAAATAGTTATACTTTAATTGCCCAATGGGACAACTCATTACCTCTATGTAATATACTGGCTCCATGAGACGTGGCGTAGCCAAAAGGAAAGACGAGTATGCCACACGGCGGGCTGTAGGAATGATCTGTCCAGTACCCCGATGAAGAGGCTCCTGAGCAATCCTTGCATCAACTATCTTGAATTTAACATTTCTAATTGGTTCATCACACAAGGGACCCTCTCGAGCACCCCACTGAAACCTAAACAGACCAAGAAAATAAAATTATAATCACAGGATACACCACAAATCTGCTGCAATGTACGATCAAGCAGAAAAAAGGTTACAAAAAACAACCCAAAATCGTATATGGGGGAAAAGATAACATGAATCTAGTCTTACCCTTGAACAATGGAATCCTTCACAGCATTCAACAAGCTCTTGTCGACTTCACTAGGTAGTGTGTCATCTAAAAGAATGTTAGGACCCTGCAGGAACCACAACAGTTAATAGTATAAAACAATATAAAAAAATACACAATATTGTATCCCAAACAAGTACTCTGATAACCATACACGAATTCCAAAGATAATCTAACCTGTTTATCTGGACCAAATGCCCATATTGAACGTGCAGCAAGCAAATCCCAGTCATATTTTGTCTGAAAGAAATCTCCCAGTTTCTTCCTGGGCCAATCGATGCTCACAACACCATTCTCGATATCCTCAGCAAGTCCTTTCTCCAATGGCTCAGCAACCTGTAAAGAAAGAAACACTTCGTAGTCAGCAAAATAACAAATGAACACATTCACAAACAGTCAAAAGTCAAAACATAGTCCTCTAGCAAAAAGGACAGGAAAAAATGTACATACCATTGTAATCTTGTTCTTCTTGTTTGGTGTTTCAGCAAAACACTTCATTGAAGATGTCTCTACCACTGTTTCACAGAATGAAACAACCGGATCTGCAACCTGTTTATTAAATGAATCACACAAGACAAATATTTGGTCAGTGCATGAGAAAGCAAATGCATTCAAGTTTATGACAAGCAGTGATGAACAGCACCCATGATTTCACGGTGAAATGGTAGACGGGGAAATAAACTGGAGGTTACTGACCTTCACTTCTACTTCAGAATAAAGCTCCCTGAGATCCTTCATAATGGAATCAAGGTACAATTCGCCAGTGCCCAAAATAGTATGCTCTCCAGATTCCTCCACTTTGGTGACAGCAAGAGGGTAACTCTTGCTGATCTTCCTGAGACCTTCAACCATTTTAGGTAACTCACTTGGATTAAGTGGCTCAGTGGCAGTTTTAACTACAGAAAGGGTGTTGAACTTGAGAGGGCGGAAAATGTATACATCCTCATCATAGTCCACATTACAAAGTGTAGCGGTCTTCATGATAGAGGCATCCACACCTTCAATGAGAACCCACGAACCAGGCGGAGCCTTGGTAATAGGTATCCTATAACGAGCTTGATAGACCCATAATTTAGTTACTTCTTTCACTGTCATATCCTCTTCATCATCAGGTGAGTACCCTTCTCCCAGCACACGAACTGCCTGTCCAGTTTGAATTTCACCACTATACACCCTACCAAAGGCATCAAAAACACTACAATCGGGTTTTGGATACAGTTTAGTTATGTTAACCATCAGTGGACCAGACGAATCACAACTTTCTATAGACTTGTATAATACTGAATCTTTGGGTCCAGTATATATATGATCAACCTTCCTCGATGCAGCTTCTTTGCCACATGGAATGTGACTAACTAGCATGTCAGTGAAGCCTGTTGCAGTACCAAAAACCGCGCTACAAGCAACTCTTAGCAGTGGCCGAACATTCAGGTTGTAGTGTTCATTTTTAAGTACAACACCTAGCTCACGCAGTGTTCCCTCCACACTCCTTTTATGTTCCCCAATGACTTGACTGTATATCTTATATAGAGGTTCTAGGATAAATTGTACAAACGATCTTTCCCCTCCACCATCAGCAGGTGGAGTTCTCTTAAAGGACCTCGTATCTTCATGATAATAGATGTCTCCCCAAAGGCGTACAGCAAACTTATTTGCATCAAATTGTTCCCCATGCAATTTGACATACATTTTGGCAAATGTGTGCAAAGTAAATGACCATCCTGCTGTTGCACTAGCAAAACAAACATTTCCAGCAGCTGGATCAATGACTTGGGGGTTTCCAGCAGTTGAAGAAGCGGCAGCAATATGATTATTGATGATCTCAATCGTATGCCTCAACTTGTGGTAGGCATCCTTTGGAGGCAATTTCAGCTCAGTTATCAAACGGTCAACCTGCAACGACGAAAACAAATAAATCAAAATGAACAATTACACTAAAAGCTTCAGTTACGAAAGGGGGACATATAAAGTCCACAGTGGAGTAATAGCACACAAGCAAAAGAACCAAAAGTATACATGTGAGCCAGCCAACCAGTGAAAGTAAAGATTTACCTTATTTAGAACAACCACAATTGGGAGGCGCTCTTGGATGGCATGTCGTATGGCTCTCTCAGTATTGACCTGTGCATGTCAAACTAACATATAAGCCTCTTTACGAAATCATCATACCAGCATCAAAAACCCAAAAAGCTCACAGAACAACCAAAGTGCATCAAATCTCTGACAACACTTCTCTTTCTTCTCCGAGACTGAATTATGGAAAAATAGTTGAAAGTCCAATATAGTTTTGATTTCTAGAATCTTTATTCAGTGCTCAGTAAGCTCACACAAAGAAACAGTAGTCAGTTTTGAAACCCTGACATCTAGCCTGTTTAGCGGCAAGTCTCCCATACTTGAAGCCAAATCAAAACAAACTATTTTTTTTTTTTTAAGAACAAAACAAACTAAATTGAATCAACTCAAAAGAGTGTCCAGTAAATTGACTTTATAAAACCATAAATAAATTAAAGGAAAGTAAAAGGAAGAAAAGAGTTTCACTCACCATTACACCTTCAGCAGCATCCACAACCAGGACAGCCCCATCAGCAAGCCGAAGTGCAGCACTCATCTCGTCTGAGAAATTTACATGGCCTGGTGTATCCATAATATTTATCAGATAAGACTTGGACTTGCTGTCCTCGAGAACCAGCGACATGGGCACCCCCTTGATCGAGATCCTCCTCTCCTGCTCATCTACCCTTGTATCTGTATACCTAGAGGGTCAAATATGCAAACTGTCATTTTCAATTTCAACAGCAATCCTCTCCAAAGTAACTATCGAGCTAGCAGCTCTGGGATTTAATCAGCAAAATCGCAGCTAACGTGAAAAAGAAGCCACATCTCATGAGCACATGAATCAACATAAACTGCAAGTTTTCTATAGGAAAAAAGAAGAAGCTAACTACAACAACAATGGTACGCCTTAATCAAAACCAAACTTCACTACCTGACAGGACGAGCCATAAGTATATGCACACTCTAACAACAGTAACCCATATCGAGTTACCCCTTCTCAGAAAAACAGTCCTTGCATTTAACAAATAAATCCTCTAATTTCAACGGGAAAAGTATCTTCCTAAAAGCTAAAATGAAAAATTTCAAATAAATTTCAACATATTGCCATTCCAAAGTACCTACCAAGCAAGCAACCCTGAAAAAACTAGCAATATAACAGCTATTGTGGAACAGAAGCAGCATCTCATGAGCACATAAATCAACATATACGGCCAAGGTATCCATACTTCAAAACAATTCCTACCAGTTCTAGTTACTACTACAATGATACCACATTACTTTAAATTAGCATTTAAAGCCAACCTTCTTACCAGATAACAGAGGCAATATTAATATACACTAAAAACACCAACCACAAAATGAGTTTCTCCTTTCTAGCAATCATATCTTTGCATTTGAGCAACAAATCCTCTAATTCCAAGGTCAAGAATATTTCACACTTCAACTGGCTATCCCTTAACTATCAAAACAAGTCTACAGACTGCTATTAACAACAAAATCCCTACAATAATGTGAATCAAAGCTCAACAATCCAACATCAACAATTATACATAGCTTCACCATAAGAAATTTTCATCCACATCCATGTCAACTAATTCGGGATGAAGAGCAATACTACAAAATTCAAGGGCAGCGCATATCCGCAAAAGAATTCCATACTTCAATGCTGCTAACAACCAATTGTCATAATACCAAAACAACTCCTAGGTGCAACTAATTGATTAATAAACCTCACTAATACAGCTAAATGCTACAACTAGCTCCGTAACTTATCGATTGATTATATCAAAAATTTATAAAAAAATGGATATTTTGGTATAACCACCTAAAAAATTGTCATTTCTCAAGAAACCACCTAAAATCACCCAAAGTAAGTCAAACCAGCACCCTTCTTTCATTCTTAGCTCAAATTTCAAGCTAAATTGCCTCCATACACCTTCTATGCGATTATTATTGCATATTCATATCACACTACCGCCATTCTTTTCCCCTATCAATCATTTATATGCAAACTTGGGGGGTAACCAGATACAAAATAATGGTTTCCAGCCTTCTTCTGGATAATTTTAGGTCGTTCCTAAAAAAAAACTAACAATTTTTTGTGAGGTATCTTAATAATAATAAATAAACGAAAAAGTACAACTTCCCTATGTGGTATCTTACAACTAAGACAAGTTCTTATGCCGTCTCTTAAAAAAAAAAGAGAAGACAACCAACCTTGAGTGTGTAGCTCAATTGGTATGACTTAGAGGTTCCAAGTTCGAGTCTCCTCAGGGCACGGTCATTAACTTCATAGCCTATCGAATTAGTTAGGCTTGAGATAGGAATACTTACACTGTACTCCCTGGTGTACCTTGCTCCGTACACCCTCTTTGTTTATTTCTCTTATTGTAGGCCCAATACTTCGGAAAAAAAAAAGGAGGGTGTACGGTTCAAGGTACACACGGGTGTATGATGTAATTTACCGCATAGGTACACATGTTTGTTATCTAAAAGAAGAGAAAAAAAGGCACCCTATTTAGTTGCTTTTCTCTCTAAAATGTAAAAACCATATCTCAAAACTATGACTCCTATAGTCCTAAATACTCCTACCACTTTCTTCAATACTCTCTCCCTCTTTGGGCTCTTCTCTCCGTCCAGAATTAGTCGTCCACTTTCTTACTAAATCTATCTAAACCATCAATAATTACAACAACAACAACAACAATCGAGTGTAAATCCCCATTAAATGGGGTACTCGGGTCAGGATGTACGCAACCTTACCCCTGTTTAAGAAAACAGAGAGGTTGTTTCCGATAAACCATCAATAATTAAAACAACTAAACAAAAAAACAATTAAACAACATAATTTAAAATAAACAAAAAAAAGAAAGAAAGATATATACCTAATGTGGCGCTCGTTCTTGGGGTCAAAGGTGTTAACCCGATGAGTCTGTTCAACAAGCATATCCATAAACAAAGTCTTCCCACAATGAACATGACCAACAAGAGCAACATTCCTAACCAAATTAGGGTTACTCATTAGTCCCAACAAAAACTGAGTCGAAACATACGTCTCCGAATCTTTCTCCTTAGCCTTCACTTCAAACTTCAAACTCTTAACCGGCTTCACTATCGGCATCTCGAGTGGCAACTCATCTTCGTCTTCTACTAGGGTTTCGACGTCACCACCGTACACTTCTTCCGCTGTCGGGTAGTACTTTTTGTCCTCGGATAAGACCACCTGGCTGTTGCTGTCCAACATTTCGACGTCGTTGGTGGTTGAGGTTGAGAGCCACGTGGCGGAAGGTGGTTGGGGGGAAGGGGAGCGAGAGTGGGTGGGAGAAGGGGAAGGGGGAGGAGAGGCGTCATCGTCATCGTCGGAAGAGGAAGATGCGATTTCGGGGCCTATATAGTTGCCGAACTCGTCGTACAGTGAGTTGTCCATGGTGAGGAGAGGAGAGAGAGTGGAGTCGAGGTTTGGGGTTTAGGGAGAATGAGAAAGTGAGAGTGAGGAAAGTGAGGGGTGAAGTGTTTGTTTTTAAAGGAGGCTTTACTTGAGTTGAGGCGGTGGGGTGAGTGAGTTTTCCTTTTTCATTTTATTTTATTTTCTTACGTTAGACTTTTGAAGAAAAAAAGAAAAATGACTTAAATTAAATATATTTTGTAGAAATTTATTTTTTATTTTTAGTGTGAGAAATATTGATAGAATTTTTCAAGAACTATAATACATGTTTTTTGTTAGAGCTTCTTGATTTTAAAAATATATGTTTTGTAAAGTTTCTTCGGTATGTTTGTTCCTTTTCTCCTTGATACCTCTTATTACACGTGTCTAGCATAAATAAAGAGTGTATTTTACTGTTTGACACCAAAAAATGATTGTCCGACACTTGTTAAGTTTTAGGGAAGACAACGGTGTAGTTGACCCAACCTAGAAATGTGGAGGCATAAGGCTTAACCCTAATGACTTTCGTTGTGATCTACCCTAACTTCACTTGAACAAACCGTCTTTAAATGAAGGATTTATATTAGTTAACACTTACTAGGTAATCACAAAATCTCACATAAATTCACATACTTTTAACATTTCCATGTCTATCCAATAAAAAATTACTTTCCAATAAATTTGTATTTCCTATGAAAAAATGTACATTCCTTACGAGCAACCAAACGACTCCTAAGCCTTGGCTTTTAATTGTCCGCCTCTAAAAGAAACTTATTAAACTAGAACTCAGGTCTCCCGAAAATTCGAGTCAGTAAATTATCATCTCAGCTGACTCCCCAGTCCCCAAACCCGATTAAGCTAGCATGTGTACAATGGAATACATATTTTTTAAAAAAAAAAGGGGGGGGGGGGGGGGGGGGGGG